>CAUYON010026856.1:0-15522 GCA_963573935.1 Arctocebus calabarensis | reverse complement strand
GCCTCAAGCTGTTGCCCTGGGTAGAGTGTCGTGGCATTACAGCTCACAGCAACCTCCAATTCCTGGGCTCAAGCGAGTCTCCTGCCTCTGCCTCCCAAGTAGCTGGGACTACAGGCGCCCACCACAACGCCTGGCTATTTTTTTTGTTTGTTTGTTTGGGTTGTAGCCGTCACTGTTGGTTGGCGGGCCCAGGCTGGATTCGAACCCGCCAGGTCAGGTGTACGTGGCTGGCGCCTTAGCCCGCTGAGCCACAGGCGCCGAGCCTGAAAAGCTGAAATCTTAAATGCTCTAAATTGCAAGACATTCTAGCTGGGCGCCACAGCTCAGTGGTTAGAGAGCCAGTCCTGCTAGGCCAGGGCAGCAAGTTAGAACCTTGCCTGGGCCTGATTAAGGAAAAAAATTAAATAAGATAAAGAGAGAAAAAAATGCAGGCCTTTAAACTCCAAGACATTCTGAGCACTGGCAGGATGTCACAAGAGGAAAAGCCTCCACCTGAGCTCACATGACAGGTCTCGGGCAAAAATGCAGCCCCTCCAGGGGAAGAGACGCTTGGGCAGGTGTTTGAGGCTGGTACTCAGGTGTCACTTTACTCAGGTGTCACTTACCCCTTGCTTGACTGACTTCTTGTCCTGGCCTTGGGAAAAACAATCTAACCGGATCAGTCTGTGTAATCCTTGGTTGATGGTGGGTTGAATGGTTCCATTTATATGAAATATCAATGACAGGTACGTCTACAGAGACAAATGCAGGTGCGTGGTCACCAGGAGCCGGGGCAGGAGAGAGGTGGGGATAATTGCTTACTAGGTAATAAAGCAAAATCGTAACTATTTTAGGGAGATGAAAATGTTTTAGAACCAGATAGAGATGGTGTTTGCTCAAACTGAATGTTACTAAATGCCACTAATTTTTCACTATAAAATGGTTAATTTTTATTTATTTATTTATTTATTTAATTTATTTTTTTTCAGAGGTGTGGCCCCACCAATTACCCTACCTCCACCCCAACCTCCTCCCTCCCCTCCCTTGCTCCTTTCCCCATATTCTTGGGCTGTAGTTGGGTTATAGCCCTCATATTAAACCTATAAATTAGCTTCATAGTAGGGCTGACTACATTGGATACTTTTTCTTTCATTCTTGAAATTACTAAGAAGAATATGTTCCAGCTTCATCCATGTAAACATGAAAGAGGTAAAATCTCCATCTTTCTTTAAGGCTGCATAGTATTCCATGGTATACATGTACCATAATTTATTAATCTATTCGTGGGTGGATGGGCACTTGGGCTTCTTCCATGACTTAGCAATTATGAATTGGACTGCAATGAACATTTGGGTACAGAAGTCTATGTTATAATGTGATTTTTGGTCTTCAAGGTATATACCTAGTAAAGGAATTATAGGGTCAAATGGCAGGTCTATTTTTAGATCTCTAAATACTCTCCAAACATCCTTCCAAAAGGAGCATATTAGTGTGCATTCCCACCAGCAGTGTAGAAGTGTTCCCTTTTTTCCACATCCACACCAACATCTCTGGTTTTGGGATTTTGTCATGTGGGCTAATCTTACTGGGGTTAGGTGATATCTCAAAGTAGTTTTGATTTTCATTTCTCTGATGATTAAGGATGGTGAGCATTTTTTCATGTGTCTGTAGGCCGTGCACCTGTCTTCTTTGGAGAAGTTTCCCTTCAAGTCCTTTGCTCACCCTGAGATGGGATCACTTGTTCTTTTCTTGCTAATACATTGGAGTTCTCTGTGTATTCTGGTTATTAAACCTTTGTCAGAGGCATAACTTGAAAATATTTTCTCCCATTCTGAGGGCTGTCTGCTTGTCTTACTATGTTCTTAGCTGTACAGAAGCTTTTTTAGTTTGATCAGGTCCCAGTAGTGTTTTTTCCCCATTCTTGAGATACTTTACTAAAAAGAATATGCTCCAGCTCCATCCAGGTAAACATAAAAGATGTGAAATCTCCATCTTTTTTTTTTGAGACAAACTCTCACTTTGTAGCTCTGGGTAGGGTGCTATGGTGTCACAGCTCACAGCAACCTCCAGCTCTTGGGCTTAGGCGATCCTCTTGCCTCAGCCTCCCCAGTAGCTGGGACTATAGGCACCTGCCACAACACCCAGCTATTTTTTTATTGTTGTTGCAGTTTGGCCAAGGCTGGGTTTGAACCTGCCACCCTCAGTATATGGGGCCAGTGCCCTACTCGCTGAGCCACAGACACTGCTCAAGTCTCTGTCTTTTTTATGGCTGCACAGTATTCCATGGTATGCATATACCACAATTTGTTAATCCATTCATGGGTCAATGGGCACTTGGGTTTCTTCTATGACTTGGCAATTATGAATGGGCTACAATAAACATTCTGGCGCAAATATCTGTGTTGTAAAATGATTTTTGGTCATCTGGATATATACCTAGTGGGGAGATTGCAGGATCGAATGCCAGGTCTATAAAATCGCTGCTGCCGCCGCTGCTGAGACTGCTGGTGGAAGCCGGAAAATCTGGCCACAGCAGCGGCGGCAGGGAGCAGAGGAAGCCAGCGAGGAGCGAGGAGCGAGTCCAGCGCACCCTTCCGATGTTGTCACTTTCAAATGCCATCCTCAGTCAGGCTCAGTTGGTAACCAACTCTCACTAGACATTCCCTCCACCAAGACATTGTTTACATCATTTGTAACATACGTGGTCAGACTTTCATGTCTTAAATGAAAAGAGAGAAACCAAGAGAAACATTTCCTTCTCTGACAAAAAAGACCCTCTTACCTTCACAGCAGGTGGGGCCTCCTCCGAGCTCAGCCCTGACACCTCTTCCACCACACGCTCTGGGGACGCTGGGGGAACACAGAGGAGCTGTCAGAGTTGGGGGGCTGCTGGAGACTCCCTCAGGGGGACCGGGGTGATTGGACAGGGGCTGCAGTGTAGTGTGTGCAGGAGTGTGGGTCACACCACGGCCTGAATAGGGGGGCGCCTACTCAAGGTGAAATTGCAGTTTACAAACAGATTAACGTGAAAATGCACTTGATGACTCAAGGACCATGAGTCCTCACTCCTTTTGCTCATTTCAAAGCTCAGGCAATACACGCTGAATTCTTGAAAGGTCCCAAGACCATTTAGCGTCTGTGCAGCTATATGTGAATATGTCATCACTTCTGTTGGATTTTCTTTTAAAAAATATTGTGGATTTTCTTCTAAAAAAAGGAGCGGGTGCCAGCCCCATATGCTGGAGGCGGCAGGTTCAAACCCAGCCCCAGCCAAAAACTGCAAAAGAAAAAAAAAATTGAGGTGAAATATTACTTTATTACTTTATTTATTATTTTAATCATTAAGTGTACACTTCAGTGACATTAGTTACATTCACAAGTAAGTGCAGAAAATAAGAATTAAGTTTCATAATCTAAGCTTTCACCTTAGTAAACCAGAGATAAAAAGTAAGACAGGAATTTAGGAAGAAGTTGGTCAGTTGTACATATTCCCAGGTTGCAGAAGGAGCTGTGAATACATATGACAGAGACCCAGGCACAGGCTACTAGGTTTCCATATTTGTAATGTACATCTCATGATCTCTTTGGGATGGGTGTTTAACATTTATATACATTATATGAAATTTATATACATGGTATGAAATGTATGTAAATACACCCTATATATGAAATACACCCTATATATGAAAGGGTGAAGTGTCCAGTACAAGCCCATGAACTTCACACCTTCATGACGTCACACAGAGCCACTTCACAACCAGAAGTTGCTTATTAAGGAGAAACTCTTTGTGGTTTAAAATGCAAGTTGTGTTGGACTCATAACAACAGGAGGAGCGTGGCAGGGATCGGATGGTACAGGCAGAGGGGTCTCCTGGCCTTTTGTTCTCCCACGCTGGAGATGACTAGTAAAGGGAGGGGGTGAATGTAATAGTAAAGTGAACCTTCCTCCCATCCTTCCACAACCTGAAACTCTAGAATGTGGATGTTTACTCAGGGGGGAGTCTCTTAGTCTCCCAAGGGAGTTTGGGACTTTATTTCAGTACTCATTATCAATATAGGCTCAAGTCTCTGTAACACACACCCCTGTAACACTGTGAAAGACGTGACTTAAAAGAGGAACAGTGGAGCAAGGCTAAGAGAACTTTCTGTCTGGTCTGTTTGATTTGTATGTGAATCTAAAACTCTTCTACATAACGTCTATTAATTAAAAAAAAAAATCTAACAACACTGTTTCAGGAAGAAATTCATTTCAGCCCAAGTTTAAGAATGAGCCGAATTTCTAAATATTACATTGAGATGTGATGTTGTTTCCTATTAAAAGTGTATGAAACCTTAAGCTGTAAACATATATTTATCTCTGTAGTTGTAGCACCAATCCTTGTTCTGATAAATTCAGATCTGCACACAGGAAATAAAAAACTTTGCAACACTTTTAAAATTTATCTTAAGTGTAGGACACTGAATAAACTAGAATTTTATAATTCTTTTTGGTTTTCTTTTTTCTTTTTGAGACAAGAGTCTTGCTCTTTGGCTCACACTAGAATTCAGTGGCATTATCATAGTTCACAGTGAGTTCAAACTCCTGGGCTCAAGGGATCCTCCTGCCTCAGCCTCTTGAGTAGCTGGGACTACAGGCTCCTGCCACCATACGTGGCTTATTTTTCTATTTTGTAAGGACAGGGTTTCACTCTTGCTCAGGCTGGTCCGGAACTCCTGACCTCAAGTGATGCGCCTTCCTTTTCCTCCCCGAAGTGCCTGGATTACAGGTGTGAACTTCTATGGCTGCTCATAGAACTATTGTTCTTAAATTAACTTAATAACTGCATTTAAACCATACCTTCATTTGGTTTGTTTTCTGAGCACACTCTTTCTCGTGGTCGCTTTTGAATTATTTGACCCACCTCCTGGAGCCAGCAGACTTTCTTGTCCCTAGAGGAGAAAGACTTCTTATAGCGTATCTGGAGGCAGGATCCAGGAAATGGATTACAATAAAGACAGCTACAGACATCTTTCTGGCAGAAGACCACAGAGAAATTAGAAGAATTTATTCACAGATTAAACTATGGACCCCCTGTTTTTAGTATCTTGTTAGAAATCAGAGTTGGGCTTTAGGAGGAAAGTATGGGCTGCCCTGAAAACTCAATAGACTAATCGTGTAGCAAATACGTCTCCTTAGACCTGACAACATAGAAAATCAGTGGAGCAGAGGGACCAAGGTCACAGAGGCTGGTTTCTAAGGGCCAGGGTCCAAATTCTCTACGGACTCTGCATGGACCTAGGACAGTCATGGAGTCACCCCTGTCCGTAAGGTTCCTGTCCCTGAGATGTGGTATGTCTAACAATGATCAAAGCACCTAAGGCCTTAAGAAGACAAGTGCTTCAAAAGGGCCTCAAAGGATTCAGACTTGAAATCTGAGAGATAACGATCCAGACACTTGAGAGCGACTGAATACAGAGAAGGGGCCTAGAGGCTTCAGGGCAGGGAAGGTTGGACATTTATTTAATCTTTTCCATGCGTGTGATGCTTTCTAGCTCATAGAGACTGTCTGTGATATCCACATCAGCCCTGAGGGATACATACAGCAGGGGCTACAATCCAGAATTTTCAGTTTGGGGAACTGACATTTAGAGATTTTTAAGTGACTTTTCCAAAATTACAGCACTGATAAGTGATGGATCTGGGTCAAGAATGGAGTTGGTTTACTGGAGACAAAGATCTCCGAATTGAGAGCTTGTGTCACCTCTCTCCTCAAATACACCTGCCTTGAGGTTTCTTCAGAAAGGCCGATGCCCTGGACCAGGTGCTGAGTCAAGAGAAGGGGTTGCAGCACAACTCAGCCTCCTGCCTCGAGGATTCTCTCCCTGACCTCAAATGTGACAGTTTCCTGCTAACTAAGCCTCTCTGAAAGGCAAGTCAAAGCGTGTGGCCGTCCTGCCACACCATCTTCTGTCAACTGCCTTCCCGTCATCCGTTGACCAACCACTCCATGCGGCCAGGAGTCAGTTTGGCTTCCAAGCTGGCTCAGAATTCTGGATGTTCCAAACTAACTGCCACCTGGTGGCTAAGCCAAGAATTAACTCCTCTTTAACTGACCCAACCTGGAGGGACAGTTGATCGGAATTCCAGGGAAGGTGGTGGTCTGGGCCAGGGGCCTCAGAGGCTCAGTGAATGAAGTCTGAGGTCCCCACTGTCTCCTGAGTGACTTGTCTGAGCGGCCTTGGCTGACAATGGGCAGTTGTCAGCAGTGGCGGCAGCACAGAGTGTGCATCTCCCTGCTCACATCCGTCCTCTCCAAACTCATTCTTTACAGACTTCCCATCCCTCTGAGATCTCACAGGGCTAGCAGGCAGAAAGGCCTGCCTGTAATGCAAACTTGGAAGCTCACCCAGGACCCTTCCTGAGAACCACACAGACCCTCCTTCCCTTTTTCACTAAACATCCATCCCACTAGCCCTCAGCACTGTCCCTTCTCACCCCTGTTCCCCGTAGCATACGAACAGCCATCAACCCTGTGGATATATCACCATGAAATCTTTGTTTTTTTTCTTTTGAAAATCTCTGGCTTTTGAGTGCACTATGATCTGGTTTTGGATTTTGACATCTACATTCCGGAGAGTGTGGCCTTTCATTTCCTTCTCAATAGTGTCTTTTGCTGCATTTGGTGTCGGGATTCTCCAAATGTAATGAGAGCATTGTGGGTGTGTTATTTCTGTATCTTTTCTCTGGAAGACCATGTACAAAATTGGCATTACAAAATACCAGCTCATGCCTGTGATCCTAGCACTCTGGGAGGCTGAGGCAGGTGGATTGCCTGAGTTCAGGAGTTGGGAGACCAGCTTGAGCAAAAGTGAGACCCCATCTCTACTAAAAATAGAGAAACTAGCCAGGCATTGTGGCGGGCACCTGTATTCTCAGCTACTTGGGAGGCTGAGACAAAATGATTGAGCCCAAGGGTTTGAGGTTGCTGTGAGTTATGATGCCAGGGCACTCTACCCAGGGTGAATGAGTAAGACTTTGTCTCAAAAAAAAAGAAAAGAGTACATTTACCTAAATTTAGGAAACTATTTGAGGCAGTCAACTAGATAGCAGAATTGACAATATAAATTGAGTAATAACACATAACTATAGAATATATTTACACATCTGTAGACAAAGTAGAGTAAAGAAAGTGAAAAAATAAAATTTTGAGCATTAGCTACTGAGCATATTTGAAGAATTGGCCATCAGAAGATCAATATTAGCATACCTGACCAACAAGAATTCAGATTTCCCATGCTGAAGACCTACAGATAAATGAGCGATGGGAAGGTCAGTAAGACTGCTGTGAAATATGAACTTCCTAGCCCAGGTCATAGGTGAAATGTCAGGCAAGATACACATCATCAGATCACATCACCGTGGCAACAGGCCATCACAGAACTTTTAGGGTGAGCACAGGCCCTCCGATGCCGTCCAACTGCTACTATCCAGAGAAACGTATTTTTATATATGCCAGAGTGTTAGGTGCTACTTAAAATAACATTTTTTTTTTAGTCAAAAACTCAATCTCAGACTCCCACATCACTAACCTCTGCTTCTGAAACAAGGGAGCACAAGTGACCAGCCCCCCAAATATAGTTGAGAGTGAAACCTTCAGTGTGAAGAGGGGCAAAGCTAACATGTTGAGAATAAAAACAAGTTCCCCTCTTGAATTAAAACACCATCCCTATCCATGTATAGCGTTTTTGAGTCATCAGACATTGCTAGACCTAATAATTTAAAAATGGCTCCAGTAAGTTAAAAAACACATTAATTATCAAAATACATAAATTTTTCCCTTATGACCTATTTATATTTCCTTTGTATACATCTAAATTTATGTACTTGGTTGGGTGTGTGAGTTTATTAAGCAATTTCTTTGTCATTGTATATGGCCCAGACTGGGCACCGGCCTCATATACTGAGGGTGGCGGGTTCAAACCCGGCTCTGGCCAGATGGCAACAAAAAAATAGCCGGGTGTTGTGGTGGACACCTATAGTCCCAGCTACTGGGGAGGCTGAGGCAAGAGAATCGCCTAAGCTCAAGAGCTGGAGGTTGCTGTGAGCTGTGTGATGCCACGGCACTCTACTGAGGGCAATAAAGTGAGACTGTCTCTACAAAAAAAAAAAATATATATATATATATCTTTTAAATATATATATCTCTTTTAAATTGCATATATTATAATTTCATACTTATAATTAAATATTATGTAATAAATTACATATATACATATAGATACACATACATACATGTGTGTATATATAATTATGCATTCTCCATTTGGTTAGTACAAAATACATAATTAATAACTTTCTAAACAGAGAGTTTTAGATAACCTCAAATTCTAGGATTAAACATGGGTCCTGGCTCATAAGTCAACAATCAATCACACCCATTCTTAAGATTTGGTTATAAACTTAAGTATAAGAAGGGAACAGCACTCCCCCCAACAAAGACCAAGCAAAATAATTAGGATTAAAATGAAAGAGTCGCCTTGTTTAAAACAAAGTAGGTGCCTTTCCAAATATGAAACACTATAGCACAAACTTCCATCACTGCTGGTTCTTCCCAAATTTCTAGAAGTAATTAATCAAATAATTCATTGATTATGTATAAAAACTATAGTAATACAGATGTTGCCGTATTTTCTCTAAGGATTATCAAGTTGAGAGGGTTGAGAAGGGACAGTGGTGTTACATTATTCTATAAGGAGGACTTTTAATGGTCCCCAGATGACAAATGTGTGTATATGTTGTGAATAATTTACATAGACACAGACACACGTATGTTTAAGAGAGAGATACATCTTTGAATGCTAAACTGGAGGATAAAATGAAAAAAAGAATTGGGGAATGAACGTATTGATAAATGTGAAACCGTCTGGTCAGAGGAACAGCGTTTGAAAGGCAAGAGCAGTTCAGAATCCCATTTGTAGACAACTGTTAGGCTGAGCAGGGGACTTTCCTTTCTGCTGCCTCCTGTGTCCATATTAAAGGGACGGTTAAGAAGGGAATGTAGGCAAAACCTTGAGAAAGCTTTGCAGCAGTGTCAGCGCTATATGACTGCCTGTTTAATACATCTGGAAGGATACGCAGGCTCTTTCGCTGTTGCAACTTCCAGAGGCAGGACCTGGTAGGCTGCAGAAGAGGAAAGGAGGAACCCAGGTTTTAATGTACACCCTTTTGTACCTTTTGAATTTCCTTGTGCTCTCACTATAAATTTTTTTTTTAACTAATCCCTCCCCAAATAGAAGTGTTAAACACCAGTTTATTTTGCTTATGGTTCTCCGGGACAGGAACTCGGCCAGGAGGCAGTGGAGATGGCCCTCTCCCACCTTCGGATGTGTCTGGGGTCCGCAGAGGAGACTCACTGCTCGGGGTTGAAGCTACAGCAAGGGACTGGAATCATCTGGAGGTGACCTCACTCACAGGTCTGCACTGGGGTGTGGGTTTGGCTCTACAGGAGACCCCCCCACGTAGTCATTCCTGGCAGCAGAGAAGGCCTAGGACATACCGAGCTGTGATTTGATGGCCATGGGATGCACAGGTGAGGGATCAGAATGGTCCAGGCAGAGGCTCTTGGCCTTTTCATAATCTTGGAAGATACGCAGTCTCACGTTCTGCCTGGATTTAAATCTCAGCTTGGACATTTCCTAGTGAGCAACCAAGGTTTCCCATTACTCACTTTCCTCTTCTGGAGGAAATGGAGATATAATAGCAGCTACTTCATGGGACTTCTAGGAAGACTAAGGCAGTTAATGGGGGTGAATTAGGAAACAAGGCCCAGCACAGAGAAGGCACTCAGGGCACACTGGCTGTCATCATCAACGATATTGTACAGGTGAGGATGGTGAGGCCCAAAGAGATGACGACACTGATGAATTTCACTTGGCTACGTCAGTGGGGAGCCAGGCCAGTGGACAGCCCTGGTCTGACAGAGTCTTTTTTTTTTTTTTTTTTACATTTTCAACATTTTTATTTTAGCAAGATTATCTTCAACAGTACACAGAAACACTATAAAAAGAAAATGCAGCATACTGTAATACATTGGAATTATAAATATGTATTTATAATTTATATAAATATATTTATCATAAACATATTTAAATTATAATAACAACTGCTGCCCAGTAAAAATCATCATTAAGAAAATGTAATAAAATAGCCGGGCATTGTGGTGGGCACCTGTAGTCCCAGCTACTCGGGAGGCTGAGGCAAGAGAATCACCTAAGCCCAGGTTAGATGAGGTTGCTGTGAGCTGTGTGACGCCACAGCACTCTACTGAGGGTGATAAAGTGAGACTCGGTCTGACAGAGTCTTAATGACAACCCTGTCACTCCTGGAAGTCCCAGCACTATTTTTCCACCACACGGGCCTCTTCCTCTGAGGGCCAGAGTCTCTTTCCCAAGGTCAAATGAGGACTCACTCTTTAGATCCAAGCCACAAAAATGGATTGCAGACTGATTTCAGAAAATCACATCCAAGCTTCAAAAGTTGTCTAAAGACCTCTGCTCCAGCATCCGTCATTTTATGTGGCCTTTCTCACCATCTTCTCAACTAATAAAACAGCTCCCATATCTCATGGTCTCCGTGTGCTGACCAGTGTATCTGCACACACTGCCCCATTCAATCTGCACACGGATCCCACAAGGGCAGTGATTAGAACTACTCTGTGAATCAGGAAACTGAAGTTCAGAGTGGTGACAGCTGTTATCATCTCATGTCTCTTGTGGATCATGAGTTTGGAGTCAGCTCACCTGCCTGGTCCTGGCCCAGGGTGTCCGGTGAAGCTGCCGTCAGATGAAGGCTGCACTGAATCTCCACTCCACCTCCAAGGCGGTTCACACACAGAGCTGACAGGCTGGTCCTGGCTGTTGACTGTGTCCTCAGTGGCTCGTCAGATGGGGTCTCTGCAGGCTGAGTGTCCTCATGACATGGTGTCTGGCTTCTCCCAATCTCAGAGACTTGTCAGGAGACCCAGGGAGAAGCTGTGATGCCTTTTATAATGTAGCCTTGAAAGTCACACACTGTCACTTCTGCCACATTCTATTGTTCAGTCAGCTCAGCTCTTAGTGTGGAGGGTGTCGCCACAGGGCTTGAATATTTACAGATGGATTGCTGGGGTCATCTGAGAGACAGGCTGCCATGTCCAAGGACACCCACTGTTTCCCAGGGCCTGAAGCAGGCACTGGCCACCAGCGTGTCTTGTGGAGTCCCTGGAGCCCAACCTCACTGGTTTCCTTCCCTGAAAAGCACCTTTTAACCCAGAAACCTCAGAGATCTCTAGCACAGCGCTGTCCGTAGAACTTTCTGTGATAATAGGAATGTTTTCTATATGTGTGGTGCAATAGGGTAGCCACGGGGAGCTACCAAGCACTTGAAACATGGCGCATTCCAAAAGTAAGAAATTATCTTTTACTTTTATTTATAAATATTAGTTGTCTATTTTTTGAGACTTTGGAAAAAAAAAATAAGACGTTAACTGATGACTCCATACTGAGCCTCAGCGTCAAAGCATTGTATAATAGACATACTCTTATTTGACAATGTGAATGTTACTTTCTTTGCATTATTATTATTAATAGTGCTTAATGTTTCGATGCAGGAATCATCTGATTTCTTTTCTGAATGTATTTGTCTTCATTCATTCTTTAAAAATTAAGTTAAAATAAATTTTTTAAATGAAGCTACAAGGCTCTGCATGTTCTGTGCTCTACCCCCTGCCCAGCCTGGCTCTCTTCTTGGCTCACTGGCTGCTTAGAGTTTGTCAAGGCCATAACACTGCCCTCTACCTCAGGGCCTTTGCACCAGCTCTTCCCTTTGCCCAGGACGCACCTGCCCACTTCCCTCTCCCCACACAAGTCCCAAATCCTGCATCTCTGGTGAACTTCTGTGAAGGGCCCGTCTCTATTCTCTTGGAAGATTTGAGTCATGGTGTTGGGCTGTGCCAGTGAAACCTTGTTGAGGCTGTCTGTCCCCACCCCTGGGGTTCCCTAGGGATTCCCAGGGATAACTCTCCAAGGGGGAACAATATAATTGTTAGGTATTATAAGTATAGAAGGAGCTCTGCACTGTATTTTGAAGAGAGGGAGGACCAGATTCTGCCATCCTAACCCCCACCCAGAGATCTCCTCCCATAGAAACGAGGTTTGGGGGTTTTAGGGGAGGAATACCACAGTCCTCCACTCACAGCAAGGTGTTCACAGCTGTCTTTCTTATAATACATTTCCCAGGATCATATCCCAGAATATAAAAACACTTCCTCAGGGGACAAGAAAATCTACCATTGGCCCCATGAAGTGGGTCACTGTTAGGGTGGAAACTTACTGAGTGCTCATGCAGATTAGAGAAAGAATTCTCACAAGGTGATCAGGATAGAAAGAAGCACAAAATGTATTTATTTTCGAGAGAGAGAGAGAGAAACACCATAGCAGGAAGGAAGGAGAAAATATCAAGCAGTTGAAAAAAAGCTGCTAGCGTCTTAAAGAGTAAAAATGGCTCTCTTTTTTCCTCTGCTTTAGTGGACTAATAACAAAAGCAGTGATGAGTGATTGCAGCTGTTCTTTCTGGGTCATCTGAGTCCCTGGGATCTGGCGCTGATGAGAACTGAGGCACAGGGTGGGGGTGGGGAGCTCCTGTCCCTACTGTCGGCTGAGGGCTCTTCAAAGTTGAAAAAACGGAGTCATAAAGATAATGAGTCAGAAGATAGGTGAGGCCACGGGTGAGGCCACAGGTGATTTTGTTTGAATTAAACAAAACAAAGGGGGTAGTTGTGTCGTGAGTTTTCCCTTACCTTCTGTTCGATGGTTATTTTCCTTTGCTAGCCAGGTTGTTAGGAAGACCACCCTTAAGTCAGAAAAATTCATGACTGGCCACAGAAGACTGAGAATCCCACATATGAGTAAAGTGAAGGCACTATGAAAATTTATTCATTAATTCATTCAAATATAATGATTCAGCATCCCATATTTAAGATAAAATTTTTTTTTTAATTTTTTTTATTGAGACAGAGTCTCACTCTGTCATCCTTGGTAGAGCACTGTGGTGTCACAGCTCATAGTTACCTCAAACTCCTGGGCTCAAGTGATTCTCCTGCCTTAGCCTCCCTTGTAACTGGGACTGCAAGCGCCCTCCACAACGCCTGGCTATTTGTTTTGTTTTTCTGTTTAGCTGGACTGGGCAGGTTTGAACCTACCAGCTCTGGAGCACGTGGCCAGCGCCCTAACCACTAAGCTATGGGCGCCCAGCCAAGACAAAATTTTAAAATAGCCACACCATGTTGTCCAAATATTTCATATGTGCAAATTTAAAATTAATAAGTCAGTCAGTAGTGCTCCAATTACAGAAGTAAAGACAGATTGGCAACGTATAGTTTGGTTCACTTTTAATAATAAAAATAATCTTAATCCATTGTTTAGACATTTAGCTGATTGTTAAATGTTAGTGAAAATGGATCTCTTCCAGAGAGTGTGTTTCCAGATTTTAAAAAATTGATATGAGGTGGCACCTGTGGCTCAAAGGAGTGGGACACAAGCCCCATATGCCGGATGTGGTAGGTTCAAACCCAGCCTTGGCCAAAAACTGCAAAAAAATTGATATGATGCAGAACAGTTTTGAATTAGCATAAAAACTGAAGAGGTCATACTGTAAGTTTTCATACAGCCTTATTAGGCCTAGACTAAGGTAGAAAATAACAGTTAACTCCTGACAAACTTTTGGGCCATAAGCCCTTAACAAAATGGAGTAAGTCTGGTTCACTCCCAAGATAAATGCGGAAGCACTCACTGACTTCTTGCTTAACTAACACCCCTGAGAAATGGGACTGGGATGTACCAACTGTTCCTGGACTGACCATTAAGAAATACCAGGTGGGGAAAGTACTGAGACAAAGATGTATGACAAACTAACTGTAAAAGTTTGCTTCTGTACAATGCTTGCTAACCTACCCGAATGCACCTGGACAGCTTGCATGCCAACCAGGATGCAGACCAAGCCTTAAAAACCCGACCCCCTCAGAGAAGTAATTTAGCTTCTGGAAAAAAAAAATACCCAACTCCTTAAGCACCTGGGGCTACTCTCAGAAACCCCATGTTGGGACATGGAGGCAGTCGCCGGCTGGCTCTTCAATAAAGGATTCTTCTGTTAATTTGACTAGTGTGATGGTGTGGTCTTTGGGAATTCTTGGGCACAATACCCTCCCCTTGCTTTCTTTTTCAAAATCACATCATATATTAGGGTGGTTCAAATGACTGAATCAGGGCAGCACCTGTGGCTCAAAGGAGTAGGGGCCTGGCCCCATATACCAGAGGTGGCAGGTTCAAATTGGGTCCCGGCCAAAAACTAGAAACAAACAAACAAACAAATGACTGAATCAATATCAGCGCATTGGTGTGAACTAAACTTCAGGACTTTCATCATAGCTTACTCTATGTTACACAGTCTATGGAATTTGATGACCTCATGTTATTCTTTAATATTATGAAATAGTGTCACTTCCTAAACATCTCTCATATTACTCCTGTTCTTCCATCTACCTTCTTACCAGAACCTCTGACAGCCGGTAGTCTTTGCTCTATCTGTATAATTTTTATCTTCCAGAATTTTATACAGTTGAATTCATACTATGGATAGCTACTTCAGAGGTACTTCCTTCACAAAGCAATATATAGTTAAAAGCTTTTTTTCCATATTTTTAAGTAGCTGAATTCTTTTTATTACTCAGTAATATGCCATTGGATCCAATTTAAAAAGTCTGTGGATTCCTCACCTCTTGAAGGACTTATTGGTTAATTCTGTTTGAGTGATTATGATTGAAGGTGCTCTAAACCTTTTTGTATAGTTTCTGGTGCATATATATATATTTAATATAGATATATATATATAAAATATATAGAGATATATATAGATAAAAAATACATATATTTGGTTCAGTTGGGCAAAAACTTAGGATTATCTTCAGTTGTTGGTATGGTAACACTGGTTTTTATTTGTAAGAATTTGGTAGAATTCAACAGTGAAACCATCTGGATCTGGCGCTTTTTCTTATTTGTTAAGTTGTCAAGTACTGATTTAATTTCCAAAGTAGATATAAGTCTATTCAGATTATCTATTTCTCCTTAGATGAGTTTTGGTTCCTTCCTTCTTCCCTTCCCTCTTCTGCTTTGTTTTTGAAGGAATTGGCACATTTCATCTAAGATATCAAATTTGTGACATAAATTTGTTCAACGTATTCTTTTGTTACCTTTGAATACCCACGTGAACAGCAGTAATGACCCTCCTTTCTGCGTTCTTATACTTTCTGTTTAATCATAAGCTCCTCTGTGTGACGCCTCCCCATTCCCTCCTTCTCTCCTGTCATGGTTGTCATCCTGAAGGTCAGGCTATATCTAGGCAGTAGAGTAGACCTTGGTCGAGTCCTTGGTGTTCACTCTCTCTATGTCTCTACAACTTCCTCCCCTCCTTCTCTGAATCACCCTGGCTTCTGCCCTGCAGGCTGCAGCTGTGACCCTTGCTAAAAAGCC
>CAUYON010026855.1:0-40014 GCA_963573935.1 Arctocebus calabarensis | reverse complement strand
ACCATGGGGTACAGTGTGGGGGCTTCACATGCAATCTGAGATATTTTATCAACCTGATTGACATACCATTCATGATATTTTCTCGTTTACTATATGGAAACATTCTTGATCTTTGTTTAGAAGTTTTCTCGTGACCCTTTGAATATGCACCACACATGTGATCTCACCCTTTGTCCCATCTCCCCCCACCCTCTCCCCCCCCTTCCCTCCCTCTCCCCTTTCCCCTTCTTCGTGTGCAATAAGATGTGATAAGAGCATCTGTTGTTCCAACGAGATGATTTCTGGCGAGCCCCTAGGCCAGATGGGGGCTGTTACACTAGGAAGAGCAAGGTGTGATTAGAGGAACATTAGTTCCACCTCAACGGCCAGGGAGGCCAGAGGGGAGGACAGCTCAGTCACTCACCAGTAGCTACTGATTTCATCAATCATGTCTCTGTAATAAAAGCCCCTGAATAATGGGGTTCAGAGAGCTTCAATAATGGTACCACATTGAGGTACAGAGAATGTTAGGTCTAGTGGAAGGTCAACAGGTAGCCAGGAAGTGACAAGGGCAGATACAGGAGCCAAGTTGTAGATAGAAACCAAATTGTCGCTAGCAACTGTTTCCTGTGGGACCATACACAGTGACAATTTCCTAGTGACTGGAACTGACCTAATTAAAACTATGATGTAATCTACTATAGAACCCCAACCTGTCAATCACTCCAAAGGAAACAACAACCAATCTGGCCAGGAGAAAGTTGGTACAACTAGTGAGCATGCACTTTGTGAAGGGTCTTTCTTCACTGTCTCTGGGATACATTTTCACTTCTTGTTACTTTCTTCTTCACTTTCATTCTTTATTTTATGTGATAAAATGTGTAAAATTGATTGTGTCTGTGATCACTCTATCACTCAATTCCAGTACTTGACACTGGTTCTCTGGGGATGAGGGAACTTCCAGATGGATCTCACAGAAGGGTGGTGACCCACAGAGGTCATGGGAGCTCCGTGCTGCTCCCCTATGCCCTGCCCTGTGCATCTCTTCCATTTGGTTGTTCCTGGGTTGTGTCTTTTATCCTAAACTGGTAACCAGAAGTGAACTGTTCATCTGGGATCTGTGAGCTCTTCTAGCAAACTCTTGAACCTGAGGATGGTATTGTGGGAAGCCCCAATTCATATTCCATTAGTTAGAAATATGGGTGTCCAGAAACTTGCTATTGGCATCTGAAATGGAGGGCAGTCTCATCAGGCTGAGCTTTCGACCTGTGGCCTCTGTTCTTGTCTAGACTGAAGTGAATAGCAGGGCACCTCGTTGTTTACAGAGTTGGAGAATGGCTGGGTGTCTCATGTTTGCTGTCTAATACACAGGTCACCTGCCCAAGCTTTAAACATTTCACATCTTATAAATTTTCTCTTCAACTACTTTGAGATGTTGCAAATACTTTTCTTAGTTTTACCACCTGAGAAATTAGATCCAGAAACACAAAATTAGTTTCAGAAACAATACTCAGAATCCTTGTTTGATTTTTCTGTAAAGGAATAAATAGAATAGTACATGCATAAAGATAAACAAGGCAGGTAGTCCTTTAAATTCTGTAATCCACTCGCTGTTCTTTATAGAGACTTGGGTTTTGCTACTTAATGTTTAGTTATGAATCGCTTAACATTGAAAAGTCTCCTTCTTTTTTGCTTTTTCAGATCTTAGAATGAGGAATGGATAGTGGACAGGAATGAGCCTGGAAGGGAGAATGAGTAAACAGACTGTAAAGGAAGTAGTCTTCCTCCCAGGCAAATGCTACTTTGAATTGCTTGTTTTTGCAATCTGTTCATCTCATTGTTTCCCTCTGCTTTTTGCCTTAAATGTATCTTCCCAGGGACTAAGACAGCATTTTTGCTACCAAAATCAACACGTCTTTCAACACTAATGATACCAAAGATACTGAGCTAGACACAGGTGAGAGCATTTCTGGGTCATAATAATCCCTAGGAAGGAGGTATTATTTTCATTCTTATTTTATAGATGAAAGAAACCTGCCTTTTGAGAGGTTAACAGTTGTATGGCCCAGAGCTTGTCCCCTTAATTATCACAGGGGTAGGTGTCAGGTGGCCTGGCGTGTTATTGGCAGAGAGAGGAAATTGGTCTCAGGAAGCTGATACGCGTAAAGGTGATAGCGGGAGCTTTTTGCTACAAGGGTCATGGTGTGATGTTTACAACAGGAGCAGAGAGCAATCCCCACTGCACCTTCCTTGCAGTTTTAGGGGAGGCTGAATGTCTTTGTGCCTCTGAGTGGTAAGTGCCGGTGGACCAGATATTTGTTGTGGTTTAATGTCAAGGAAATCCAACTGACTCCAGCAATCTGTCTGAAGTAAGTGAACTCCCATCCTGGCGCCTCCATGCAGCATCTATCGGGCTGTAAAGCGAAGCATTAGAAACGACACCTGGGGCCCTCCCAGGGCCAGGGCTTCCTGCCTTGTGGACGACGACTGAGGGCCTCCCCTGAGAGCAACACCCTCATTTCAATGGTTCTCTCCAACAGGGCTGCTCCTTTATAATCTGCCCTCTTGCTCTTTAACCTGCTGCAATCTGATCTATTCAAATAGAATTTGATTCAATAGAATTTGATCTGTTCAGATCACATCCATTTCCTCATGGAGAGGACACCTAATTAAATTCCAAAGACACCGCTTTACAACAAGGATGTTTCATTTTTCTGCAAGTCACTATTTCTCCTTTTTTGCAACGTGCTCTTGCTTGTATCTCTCTTCTAGGCATCCTGACACAAATCTAAAACATTCTAGAAAGAAATTAGATGTAAGAGTCTTGGATATTTAGAATAATTTATGCAGCCCATCCTCCAGGCTTACAGCCAAACTCCAGCAGATGAAATCATAACTGTGTACATTTACGGGGGACTGTGTGCTGATTTGATATACAATGTGGAATGCTTACATCAAACTGATTAACATAACCATCACCTCACTTATTTGTTGTGGTCAGACATTTATACTCTCCTCTTAATAGATTTGAAATGTACCATTGCATTGTGCCCAATAGGTGAGGTCTCACCAAACACTCTCCCACCCTCCCTGAAACATACTCTTTTTAGTAAAGTATCTCAAGAATGGCAAAAAAAAAATCCAATTAATCAATACTGTACTATATACTCAAACCCAATATACAATTCATACGCATGATAAAACATAATTGCTTCCCTTTCTATCCAGGGTCATGCCATGATGACTCCTTTTGAAAAGAAACCTAAATTGAAATTGTATAAAAAAACTCTGAGGCAGGGGTGCAGGGGAAGAGTTCAACATGAGTCTGCAACACCCAAATGTTGGTAAAGTTCATCATAAAAATGTCGAGAGACTATCTAGGGGAAATTCAAAGGCTCTAAGTAAAGTTTGTTGAAGCCATGAGTGCATTGCACATTCAAAAGGGGTCAATTTACATTTACTGAGACACGCTGGCCTTTCTAAAGTATATTTACTTTGGGAAGCCAAGTCCATCTGGGTATGTTCAAAGTGATAGCAACTCATGGAAAGGAAGAGGCCCGTTGTGAGATGGTGGGTGGCGTTTCTTTACTTCCTCGTATCGCAGCCTCTCTGGGACTCTCACTGATCTGTCTCTCCGTGGCACATTTTCGAAATTTGCAAAAACCATAACCCTACATTTAGACTTGCAGAAGCAGGTGTGTTGATGACAGTTGGTTCACTTACTGCCTGGAGCTGAGAAGACAGCATCAGCCGAGGCGGGGTTCTCCCTGGGCACAGCTCTTTTTTTCTCTGTTTCTGCACTCTCCTCTGCCCTTCCTGCACCCCATGGAAGTGGACTGCACTATGGAACCTGGCTCCCTGTAAATGGGAGGCCTAAAGTGTGACAAGCTTCATAGTTTCTGTTCTTCTTGCAGCTCCCTACATCTCCAAGGCTTAAGTTAGGATCTCTCCTAGCCCACTTGAACTGCAAGGCTGAATGTCCAGACACAGAGCCAGGCCTGGGGACCAGCTGGCTGCCTTTATGACTGACATCTTCTTGGTTTCCCTGATGACTAAATCAGGTGCTTATCAGCTTCCTCAGACAGCTCTGAAACACTTCGATATACTTTCAAAGTATCCAGAGGGTGTTTGCATTCACCCTTTGAAATCCTCTTGCTGTGGATGGCCTAAAATCTTAGTAACTTTGTCTTCAGCTTTTGTGGATCTATATCCCCACTGGATTTGCAGTCTAATTCCACCCTTCACAGACATTGGTGCCCACAGTGGAAACCACTGGCGAAACCATTGGATCTTTCTGATCCTTTTTCTCAATTCAGATTTGCTGAGCCTTGTAATAACCCTAGATACTCTTCACTGAGCATTTACTAAGTCACTAATTTTGAGGGTGACCTAATGGATTAAGTGCTGATGTTGGTAAAGATGAAAGAAAGGAAAGGAAGGAAGGAAGGAAGCAAAAGAAAGAAATGGTTAGGTCATTTATTTCAGGGACCACACCTTAAAGTCAAACCTCTCCACCCATATCTCAAGTAATTCATTAATCATTAAGTCTCTAACAGCCAGGAGGAAATTGACAAGAATTGTGGTTTTCCGGTGTTATCATCAACGCAGGAAAAGTTAACCTCTACCATAGGTGGTGTGGGTTGTCTGGATTCCCTCAGATTTTAGAAAATGGAAAAGATGGTTCTTGCACGGGGCAATGGCTAGACCTGAGCAGGCTTGTCTGATTTCATGTGAAAATCTGTCCTATTGTGCTCATCACGACCTTGGAGAAAAGGAAAAATATACTTTGCTGGAAGGGCTGGTCGCGGGGGAGGAGGGGTATTGCATCCATGCTGATGGGGTTGGAATGAATTTTTCAGTAGAGATGGAATGCAGGAAGATGATCAGAGAAGTAAGAAGGGACCGTCATCCTGAGGCAGTAGCCAGGTCTGAGCAGTCATCTTCTGAACAGCCTCCCAGCTTTCTCCAGCACCATCATCCATTACTCTGCCTAAAGGGTGATTGCAATGAAAAGTCTGGGTGCTCCCAAGCTTTCTTTGAAGGTAAACTGTGAAGTCATGGATCTCAGCGACTCCCTGTCCTTGGTGGCTGCCAGCCCTCCTCTCCCTTCTTGCCTCTTCAGTCTCTCTGCACAGGGTCCTCCTTTTCCTTGGGGAGGACCACAGCTCCCCAGCTGGGGTCTGGTGAAGGCCTGCTCACTTGTCAAGACCAAGTTCAAATGCCACCTGCTTTCTGAGAGCTCCTGACCTTTTCCATACAGAATTAATTCTTCCTTCCTCTGCCATTTCATTGTATTCTGTAAGTATTTCTATCCTGGAACCTACGGTTTGCCATATTTATGTAAAAATTTGTCTCCCTTTTTATACTGTGGGCTAACTGTGAAAGCAAAAACTTTGTCTTTCTTTCTTTCTTAGCCCTGCTGTTAAGCATACCAATTAACATAGAGGAGTTATTAAAAAATATTTGATAAAATAAACTTAGGGGGAAAATTCCAAACCACACCTTAGAAGATTAGAAGATTTGGACTCCAAACATATGCTTTGAAAGCCGGAGATTGTGAGGGGAAGAGCTGGTTTCCAAATTTATAAGAGATATATCTGAAGATAATTTATAACTTATATGATTGTCATTAGCATTTTTTGCTTTCTCATAGCTCATTCAGGTTCATTTCCATATCACTATTTAAAGAAATGGCATACATGAAAAGGTTTCTGAAAGCATTGGCCAAATGTTCTATTCTTAGGAAAAGCTGCATGGTTCACATTAGTCATTTTTTCCTTCTTGACATTGTAAAGACGATTCACACCATCTAAAATTGCGCTTCTGAATTTACTCCATGGTATCAAAGTTTAATCGATACAGTCCAAATGATTCATATGGACTTAAGAGTTTAAAAAAAAAATCATAATCACACAGAGCAGTTGCTCAGGGAAGGCCCCTGCCTGGAACTCCTGATAGCTCCAGCTCCAGGGTGTGCTGCTTGGGGTAGGTTCAGGCCTTCACAAAAGGACCATCTGAGGGTGCAGGGATTAGGAACCAGGGAAAGGAATACGTGGAATTGGAGACATCTCACTTCACACGTTCCACATAAATTCCCAAAGGCACACGTCCAAAAGTTCCTGAGAATTAGAAACAATCATTTCCAGTTTAGGGGGGAAAAAGAGGATAGAATAATAGAGAAGCTTCAAGAACACTCATTCCAAACATGAGAAGAGGCTCAGTGGCCTGTAGCACAGTGGTTATGGTGCCAGCCACATGCACCGAGGCTGGAGGGTTCGAACCTGGCCTGGGCCTGCTAAATGACAATGACAACTGCAACAAAAAAATAGCCGGGGGTTGTGGTGGGTGCCTGTAGTCCCAGCTACTTGGGAGGCTGAGGCAAGAAAATTGCATAAGCCCAACAGTTTGAGGTTGCTGTGAGCTGTGATGCCACGGCACTCTACCCAGGGCGACAAAGTGAGACTCTTTTTCAAAAAAGAAAAAGAAAATGAGAGGAGTTATCCAGATAGACTAACAAGGCAAGAGCGGAACTGTAGCACCTTGAATCATTTTAACACTAAGATGTGAAGTGGCAGCTCACATCCCATCTGTCTGATCCAGGGGAATTTAACACTTGGGTACTGTGGTTGCGGGCCAGGGACGGAGTCTATAACCAGTGACACTCTATGACGTTTTCTGTGGTCTACAGCCCACTCTGTTTGGAGTCAGTCCTCACACCAGGGCAGGGTTAGAAGCTAAGAAATTTTCTATCACACCATTAGCCCTGTGAGTCTGGACTCCGCACATGGAATTTCCTCCACAATAGGTAAAACGTTTTGAGGACTAATGGAAGGAAATAGATGTTGAAAGGCAAGGTATATAAGAAATTAAAACAAAATGCTCATTTATTGTTTTTAATATGTAGTCAAAGATGACAGCAGTATTACACAAATAGCTCCCTTCTCCCCTTTCTAAAATCCCAAATTTCAAATTTTTTCAAGTGAAAAAAACATGGTTTAATTTTGAAACTAGCAATGAATGGTAAGAACACAGGTAACATTTGGTCACCATCAGCTTCCACCCCTTTAAAGATGAACTGTGGCCATTGTGGTAGTCAATACGATGGCCCTCTTACCAAATTATTACTAGGAAAAAAATGTATACCTCCCCCCCCCGCCACTGAAAGCAAAACCCGAAGAATTGCAGATTGCAGAAAAACTTGCTTTAAGAAGCTGTGTCAAGACAACATTAATGAATTATTGCAATCATAATGGTCCCCAGGTAAAAGAAAGATGGCAAATGAATGGTCTGCAAGGGAATACATTCCAACTTAGACAGTTAATCTTACAGGGAAAATAATCAGGAAGCTTAAAAATGTACCCTCTGAATTAGTGAATCTGAACAAAAGGTTCCAACAGAGGTCATGCTGCCTTTGCTCACAGTTACCATTAGTGCAAATTCAGATACAATCATGTTTACTTTTGCGGGCTCAGGTACATCCAACACAAGAAGGTCACCAGGAAGTGTGTGCATGCTATTTTAGTATGGCAGAAATGGGACTATCTCATTGACGTGGCAGAGAAAATAGCAACGGTGCCCAGAGGATTGGAATGAGTTCCAAATGCTCAGTGTTCCCAGCCCCGTTTTAATGAAGTTTTGGAAAACCTCTGCAAAATTAACCTTCACCTGAAAAACACATCCTTGGTTTGGCGCCCAGCGATTTCGAAAATAGCAAGAAATAGCTGGCAGTGTTCTGTGCACACCCACACAGTCTTTCCTTTTGTTTGGGGTTTGAGTGGGTATACAGGGTCAGATTCTCCTCCTTGTTCTCTTTCAGCAGCACCGCGTGAGCTTTGTGATTCCGACAAAGGGTACGATTATATCCACCGTGAAACGCGTTACAAATATTGCATGCTAGTTGCATGCTGGTGCAAACTGGCACAGAACGTAGCCAGCCCCCACCCCACCCCGGAATGCCCAACATCTTTATTCACACTTCAACATTTCAAATAACTACCAACAGAATTACTAGAAACAGTAGTAAATTCCTGGCATTTGAAGTTCCCATAATCCCAGCTGGCATGTAAAAAAAAGCTGTCTCCTTTTATCCCTGAAAATAATGTACTTCCCAGGCACTGTCCAAATGCCTCAAATCAGGCAAATGAGAGATTTGTTTTGACCAAACAACGAAAAGACCCCCTTTTCTCAGTGAGGGCCCCCGAGACAGAGTTGCCCAATATACGGAATGTCTATGTCTAGAGTTCACTGATTTCCCTAACATGATTTTAACATTTCTTTGCAAGCCACGCTCTGATTTTGCTTCATGGTATTTTCAGAGTAGCCTGTTGAAGGACACTTAGTTGAGTTTTTATTTCCCTGCTATAAATATGACAATCTGAGCATGTGTCTGTTCAATCCACCTTTCACGTGGCTTCTTAGGCTTTTACCACCATCTGTAGACAATAGCACTTGAGGATGGGTACCGGATACCCCAACTTCACA
Organism: Arctocebus calabarensis; assembly: GCA_963573935.1. Taxonomy (NCBI): domain Eukaryota; kingdom Metazoa; phylum Chordata; class Mammalia; order Primates; family Lorisidae; genus Arctocebus; species Arctocebus calabarensis. Next base: position 31,554 of record CAUYON010026855.1, on the reverse strand, counting down.
GCCAGCCAGCAGTGGGCCCACCGAGTATCCTCTCATATCCTTTCCTCAGGAAAATCACATTTATTTTATTTTATTGCCATGTGTGTTTGGTTCAGAACAGAGCCAAAGAACATGATCTTGCATTTTAAGTTGGAGGGGATAAATGGAAAGTCCCTTTTTGGTCACTCCCTGTCCATAAATAACCCAATTCCATAATGTGAGGGCCTGTGGGATGTTGGGATTCATGCCATAGAAGATGTACAGGTGGGTGAGGGCTGCACTTAAACCTGAATGAATGGATAGATCCTTGGCTTTCTTAGGTCACATGTCTCTTAGCATCACTTACAGAATCTGTCTTGAGTAATTGATATCTGAGCTGATCCTCATTGAATATTTATTTGCACATTCCTATGAAGAAGTTGAAAACTCTGCTTAGATAGTATATTAGATTTATATTTTTTTCCATGAATTATCTTCATTCACCTGCTCCTCTATTAAACCTCTGTCTACATGGCAAACTTTTAAATTGAGTCTCATGCTGTGTATTTGGTGGATAGACAGGGAAGGGTTGCAGGTCAATGGTCAGTAAGCTTTGGTCATGAATAGATGAAAATTCTGTTAAAAATCAAAACTCCAGTGAGATGAGGAGAAGTCGCTGTGATTTTTCTACTGGAATCAAAATGATATAATATCGCTAGTTGCCAAGTCAACATTTTTTGTTTTATTCCATTAAGAATTTTTTTTATTTGCAAATGTTAATACATCTTAGAAAGTAGAAAAGGATTAGTTCTAGTTTATGACTTCATTTAATTTTTTTCTGGGATTTGATCCTAGATTTAAAGTAACATAGAATCTTCCAGCAAAAACAGTTAAGCTGAAAGTTAACTTCAAATAATCTTAGGAACAAGTTTTGACAATTTTGATCTTCTAGATATAATTTGGTTATTCATAATAAATGTAGTATGGAAAATCAATTCCCCAAATTATGTGACCTGACTTTAATAATTATTATCTTCTCTGCAACAATCATTGTAAGAGCAGTGGGCATTGGATGGCTTAAAGTTAGGCCGATCTATTATAATTTGAGTTGAAGTTAGAGGATCAACTGAATCAAAACCTTTGGAAGGAATATCATGTTATCGATGGAATAGAAATGTATATTTCTATTCTGACAGTGGAATAAAAATTATATACCTAATGGAGATACCCAAGGTCAAACTTTTCTCCTGAGCCCTCCTTCTGACTGTGCTTGTCAATATTTTATAGCTATGGGCTTTGTAACCAAGGTTTCTAATTGTGTACCCATATTAGAAATTTTTGCAAATCATTATGAAGGTCAAAGTCTGGGTTAGTTTTTTAGGAAAAGGAGCTAAGAGATGCTTGATGTTTCAGTCTAGAATTTTTGGAAATATTCATGTGGGGCTGTCTTTATGTAACTACACCAAGTTTTCCAATTGGCGCAGAATCTACCACAGTATGAATGGATCGAATTCAGCACTGTCCATAGGTAATTACTGACCCTACAAGAAAACTGACATAAGGCACGTCAAATGAGTACTAACTTTGGCTTCACAGATTTAAACATTCCTGCTCTGAAACCTCTAATTTTCCTAATAATTAGAACGAAGATTTTTTTTTTCAATGAAGAGCAATGAAAAAGTCCTATTGTTATGACTGCTCTAAACCCACTGCTGACTAAGCAATGGAAGGGAATATTCTGATGTTGCAAATAGAAAAATTTTCAGAGGTTGAATTCAGAATAGAATCTAGGTATACTTAAAATTAGATGTATCAAGCTGCAACTTCAATGCATATTCTGAGACAAAGACTAAAAAATAAGATGTGTAGATGTGTGTGAAATGCCCAAAGGAAAACTCCCTACAGCAAAATCCAAGACACTGTTGATACATGATTTCAGGATCAAGTCCCCATTCTGAATGCAAAGGTCACTGCAGCACTCGCAGAGCAGGGAGCATCATTACCAAATAGCCTTATCTCTAGCCATGAAAAACTTGATTTCCCACTTTCCAGAGATAATCAATCTCCCAATCTCCTATCCATAAATCTGTAAAACTGAGAGATGGAGAAAAAGATAAGGATAGTGTTGCGTTGTGGTTGAACTGTGTGACTTTTTCAGTTCCTTCTAATTTGACAAGTTCATAATTCCAAGACCTGTTATATGCATGTGAATAAAAACCTGCCTAGGATGAAGATTAAATGACAAGAGAAAGAGAAACATATTTTTTTCTAGGTATATTTTGCTCAGTAGATAATGTAGTGGTTTTAACTAGGCGATTTTTTGGCTAACCTCTCTTCTCGCCTCCGCACCCCAGGCTACATTGGCAATGTCTGGAAACATCTTTACTTGTCACAAGGGAGGGGCTAGAAGCCTTTGAAGCTGCCAGACACCCTACGGTGCACAGATTCTTTCTACACCCATTGAAACAAAGAATGTCTAATATGTCAATGACCCCTAGTTGAGAAAAGTTGAGATACTCTAATAAATGACATAAAAACCACACACATGTAGCGGGCAGATGTTCCTTCCATACACTGTTGCTTCTGAATACCTGAAAGCGATGATGGTGATCTTTCAAAAAGCCACAATACAAATACTGGTCCTAGAAATTCAGAATGCAGCTATGGCTTTTAATCAGCAAGAACATGAGTGAACTGGAAAGGTTGCCTGGGTCAGGGACGATTTTAAGTGACTTTTCTTCCCATAAATGAAATTACAGAGTTTTTCAATGGAGCAAACAGAAATGAGCAATGATGTGTGATATTCCAGAAACATTCTTCAGGAAAACAGTTGATAGAATAGACAATTGAAATTGGAAATTGAAAGAGTAGTATTGATATTGATCCTATCTACTTGCAAAGTTTGGTTTGAGAATTTCATTGCATTCTAATGATCAGATTACATGAGTGACTTCTCTTTATTAGTATTTACCACAGTATTCCATAAGAGCAAGCACAGTAACTTGGTTCCAGTAGGCGTTCAATAAATATTTAAGTGAATAGAGTGAACGAATGATGAAAAAATTAGGGGATGAATCGAAGTGCTCTGTAAAATGTAAAATGCTTCTCAGACACAAGGTCATGGAGAGTCTAACTGGTAATACCACAGATCTCACAATATTTATAGTTGAAGAGCAAAAACAAATTGTGATGATACATGCGGTAAGAAAACTAAAGGGTATTTGTTTATTGTAAATGTTCAAGTATACTTGGGAAGAAAGGAAACAAAGGCAGAGCAATTTTAAAAGACAAAGATAAATAGTACTGCCAGATAAGATGCCAATGGATGGGGGAAGGTTGAGAAGAGGTTTGCAAAACCGAATACGGAAATACCTACACCTCATAGTCACTGGTCATTGTAATAATAGCAGCAACATGACAGGATCGAACCAATATTCCATATCACAGCACAGAGCGGATAGTCAGCGCAGCAAATAAAGTCAGTTTTGAGATGGATGTGCTTTCTGAATTGTTTGGCTGGTTTTAATTGCTGACTTAGTCAATGAAAATTAAATCGGAAAAAACATTTTAAGTTCAAGGCCCAGTATTGACAGTTGGAAAATATAACAGAATGGAGACCTCAGTTTTCCTATCTATAAGATGGGGAGGTTGGACAAGATAACCTCTTGTGATGATGCCATATGGACACAGATGCCGGGGGTGGTAAAATAAAATGATGAAATGGTAAAAAAATAAAAAAATGAAAATCTCTTAGAATCACTAAAACACCAGGAAAATGCCTGAAGAAACACAAAGCAAAAGAACAATTTGCAAGTGGATAAAAACCAATACTCCAATACTCACAAAAGATAGTTTTCAGTTTTATTTAAATATTAATTTCTTATGGGATGAAAGTGTCTTGAACCAAAGCAGAGATTCTAGCAAAGCTTTGTCTGAAATGGCAATCGATGCTAGAGACAATACCAAATTTACCCTCCTTCATGAGGAAATATGTAAGAATTCTTTTTGCCAAAAACTGATCATTTATACTAATCTGAGAATATGTATAGTCTGGGTAATTAGAATAATTGAAATTAATTTCATTCCTTTTATGAAGTCTGCATTTGCAAGGTTTCTCAATTTAAAAGTTCCATATATTTTTATCTTTTAATGGTACATCCCCTTGCACTTGTGTTCTAGGGATAAAATAAATACGAAATTATTGCATTTGAAGTATTACTTTTCTAAACAGAAGCCTACCCATCGCCCCTTTGCTTAAAAAGTAAAATGAAAAATCAGAAGTAGCTGGAGAAGCTGAGTGACCCCACGCAATAAAGAACTGGGGACAAATGCACCCTTGGCAAGGAGAGATGTATTGGAACAGATGTCACGTGGGGCAAATATTAGAGAAAATATCACAGTGGGAGGAAAGGAATATAAGCAACTTTTCTGTGTGTGCCAAATGCATTCTCTTTTAGCACTTTCTCAAGAAATGTTTTGAATTGATTTTCTCTAAACGTTTTTTTGGATTGATGAACTACTTTTCCATTGAATGCAATTTGTGCCAGTTCTGGACCAAGAGATGTGCTTTACACGGGTTATATTGACACGAAGTTGTAAAAGTCTGTACTTCTGTACATTTAATCAGTCTGCATAATAATCTTCCAAGGAAGATAAGACAAAAAATATTTTAATTTTCCAAAATTGCAAACTGAGTCATGGAGATTGAAGTGATTTCCTTAAGATAGACCTAAGTGGGAACTCAAAACCATGTTGGCTGGGATTTTTTTCCTTAGTCAAAAAAATGCTTGGCTGTGCTCCAAAGCTACCAAACCTTCTCTCTATCCCTCCCTTCCTTTTTCTTCAAGGACAAGGAATTCCAAGGAAACACTTCCATACCGATATCCAGGAGAACATTCTGTGAAGATAAGTGTTCCTTGTCTATTATGGCAGCCATGAGCCAGGTATGGCCACGGAACACTGGACATGTGGCCAGTGGGACTGCAGAACTGGATTTTTTATTTTATTTTACTTTAATTAACTGAAATCCAAAAGCCATGTTTGCCTAGGGGATATAATTTTGGACAGCACAGCTGTAGAAGCTACATGTAAAAGAAAAGCAAATGCCTTTGCTATCTCAAACTAACATGATTGGAGGTCAAGCGTAACTTATTGTTTATGTTTAGTTTACTATTTGTTGGTCTATCTTGAAGGCTAAACCCTTATAAACAAAAACACCATTGTGGTCAGTGTCTTCTGGCTATGTAAGATATTTTTCTTGAGTTTTACTATATTTACTTAACCACCGAATGTTACTTTTTTCTAATAATAATAAAGATGAAATAACTAAATTCCTCTGTAGCACCATTTTTCTGGTTTTGCCCGAAGTTTGTGTCCATTTGCTATTCTTTTTTGTTGTTATTCTATTATGTTCATAGTATATTAAGTCATTATATATTTGCCCTCTTTAATATATAATATATGTAAAGCCCAAAGCATCAGTGCCCATTCTGAATTTCCAGAAACTGTGTGTGTGTTTGCTCAAATAGGCACCAAGAACAAACCAGAAATATGAAATACAACAAAAGGTTGATGACAGAAAGGGAAGCTAATACTTCCCTTTACCGTTAAAGAATTCATATCCCACAGAAACTTTCCATCCCCTTTAATTCTTCTCTTAGGAAGTCTCCCCAGACTTCACTATCAAAAAGTTTTCCCTATTACCTGGTGCTTTGTTTCATTGAACAATTCAGAGGGTTTTGTGATTTGTTTTTCATAGAATTATCAAAGCTTTTGAATCTCAAATAGAAGATCAACTCTGAAGGGCGTAAGAATAACATTATTAAGAGGTGTGTAAAGAGAAAACGCGAGATTTGCATAATTGCCAATCAATTGCTATTGGAAGCCACCACGCCTATTGCTTAAGCTAGAGAAAGAAGCATCATCTTATCCTAGAAGGAAGTCGTCTGTGTTCCTTACGTACTTGTAGAATACCAGTTGCACCAGTTACATTGGCAAGTCACTTGGTTATTGCTATCTGACCAAACCTACTCAACAAGAATAAGTTGGAGTATTTCATATAAACAGAATATAGCTACTGTAGAGAGATTGTCATCACATCTTTCAGCTACCTTGCTTATCATCTCTTTGTTGTTGTTGTTTTTGCAATTATGAGTTGGGAGAAAGTTACCACCCTCATCAGATACTTAAAATTGCAAAGTAAAATATATGGCATAGAAAATGGCACTCATTCATGTCAGACAATTGTGATGATAAAACGTGATAATCTATTAGTGGGATGAGGTCGTCTAGTGCAGACATTGTGTTCAGAAGCTAAGCTGTTAATAAAGCGCTGCTGATAAGAGATCTCGGCTTCTTGAGACCTGAATCTGCAAATGCTGAATACTGTCCCTTACAAGAACCAACAGAATGCAAAAGTTTCTTGGGTCAGGATGTTGATGACATTGCACGCACAGTAACTTGAATTTAAACGTTAGGAGCTCTCTCTCTCTCTATGTGTGTATATCCATTCTCCTCCTCAAGCGATGCCTTTCTTTTTCTTCATTCATGGGGAATTTTCAAAATCTGGATTGTAATTATGGAACAATTTTATTTAGCCAGGGAGGGTTAAGTATTGACATGAATGAAAAAGTGGATCAAATAAGCAGGAAAATGATGGGTACTGCAATTAATTGGATCACTTTTGCTATGCGTGACATAAAAATATTCTATTAAGGATTATTTTACAACTCTATGGAAGTAATGCAGTGATGCATCTTGCAAGTTTTGTCTTGATGACAAAATGCACTCTTAGAATCACAAGAGCCTGCCTTGTGTTAGTTATAAACAAAAATATATTTATATATATATTTATGTAACTACTATGTGCTTTAAAGAAAATTACTATATGATTCAGCAGGGTTCTTCCATTCTTTTTATCGCCATGCTGACTTGAATGGCTTCTCAGACAGGAATTGACAATGGGTCTTTAGTATTGAAATGGCATAAAAATTTAAAAAAAAAAGTTAAAAATCCCTTAACATTTTTGTTTAAAAAATGATTAGGGAACTCTTTGTACTGATTCATTTTGTTTCCGTCAGCCAAGAACAACTGTGGCTTCATGGGACTTCACAGTTGGAAAATGGAGGTGATGCTTCTTAAAAGAAATCAGGTGTGTTATTTTGAGGCAGGAGCATGGAAGAGCATCATTTCCCACTCCCCTTTCCTGAATCATTAGTTAAAAGTTTGGAAATTTCATAAATTTCCAATGCGTATAGAAAGGCATTCATTATCAAGGAAGAGGCGGGCATAGTTTGAACCTCCTGTACAGATAAAAGATTCATCCTATAAAGCAATGAACTTGTTGATACAGATGGATTCAGACCAGAAAAACAGTCCTTTCGCCACACATCTGTTTGGAAAAGATAGAAAATCTCTTATTCTGTGTTTGTTTTTGTTCCTGCGTGTTTTCTTCTCAGCAATCTTGAAACATTCATCATTGCTCTTTTGAGTAAAAGAGTTCAGGCTTTGGAACACAGTTACCTTTGAGACATGAGAGAAGAACATTTGAATCAAAGGTTTAGATCCCTTGTGAACTAAAGCTTTATTATTATTTTTTCTTGATCCCTTTGCAACCCTGCACCTAAGCCAAAAGCATTGTAATCTTTTCATAACTTCAGATAAGTCCATACCAGATGTTCTGCGTGAACTATAGGTATTAATTATTCCACTAGGGAATTCTATGTTCAGTGTAAATGTATCTTAATATAACTTTTAGTTTTTCTTTTACCCTTCTTGGGCAGGGCTTGTCCAGAAATCTTGTCTCCTTCAGGATACTGCAGCGTAGGGCTCCTTTGTGTGTGTGTGTTTGTCTGTTTGTCTTAAAGGTATAAGCAAAATTTTAGTCTTAACACCTGTAAACCAGTACTGGTGCTGTTCTGTCCTACAGATTTTAGCACTGCTCTGATACAATAAAACCTTCTTTCTCTCCAACTGGTTCAACTTCAGCATAAGCAGGATGTCCAGAACCTCTTCGAAATTTCATTGCAGGCCATCTGCTTGGGCGTCTCTGAAACAGAAAATGCAATAAATGAAGGCAATGCATTAAATTTTCTCTTACTACTGCCACAGCTGGAATTAAGTGCATCCCTCATAAGCCCTGAAAGCCCTGTTCTTGCATCTCTACAATGACCCTGTCTACCTCTGTCAGGGGATATAGTTCATTTGCCACACATGTCCCCAGAGGACGGAGAGTTTCTTAAAGACAAGTTTTAATGTCTTATGAAGATTGATGTCTGAAAAGTGCACACATAGAATAGTCAAAAACAAGTTATATTAGAAAACAAGTATTTTGGGCTCATCATGGTGGCTCGAACTTGTACTCCTAGAACTTTGGGAAGCTAAAACAGGAAGATTGCTTGAGCTCAGGAGTTTGAAACTAGCCCGAGCCAGAGTGAGACCCCCACCTCTACTAAAAATAGAAAAATTAGCCACGCATTGTGGTGGGTGCCTGTAGTCTCAGGTACTCAGGAGACTAAGGCAGGAGGATTGCTTGAGGACAAAATGAGGTTGCTGTGAACTAGGCTGAGGCCATGGCACTCTATCTAGCCCAGGCAACAGAGTGAGATTCTGTCTCAAAACAAAACAAAACACCCCCAAATCCAAACAAACAAAAACTTTAAATATTTAGCCACTGAAGTGCTCTCTTTTTTAGATGTACCTTCATTTGTGTATTAATTCACTCAAAAACTAAGACTATTAAATTCTGCACAGTTCCTAAAAATGTGCTTCCAATTAGGTGCTAGAATTCCTGGTGAACAAGCGTAAAGAACTTCACTGAATGTTTTAAAGAAACTATTAAGTGAAGCATACTTGACTTTTTGTTATTGAAACTTAAACATACCATCTTTTGAAAATAGGCTCCATTACATGATAGGGATAATCTCAAGCCTATGAAGAAAATATTGTGCAGAGTAGATTCTAGTCCTTAAACACAGGTTAGTTGTTGACAAAAAAAGTACATTTTTTCCCAGCACTTCGTCCATCAAACAAACCTTGTGTGATTTACAAATAGATGTGCTAAAATGAATTATTAAGTTACAGCTGCAGAAGATACTAAAATGCATTTCATAGCCACAGAGACAATAGAAACTATTGAGCCATTTATCAAAGTGTCTACAGTTTGGGGGTAAATAAGACAAAATTGAAGGAAGTTTATTTTATCTAAAGAATTTTAATGCAAAAAAGGTCAACTATCAGTGTACATAAACTGGCATTGTGCATCTTTCTAGATTTGCCAATTATGTGCCAGTGTCAATGATGAATGGCTATGAAAGAACTCTTTCACATCAGGTAGGAAGGAGTAATAGCTCTCCATTGTGGAAAAATACCAATCCAGGTAGCTAACTTCTGCCTCCTAATATGATGTGCTGCCTCTATGTCCATTATGTGGTCAGAATGTCTTAAATTTATTTGCTGATGAAGTCCCATTAAGTGAAACTGAATTGTTCTTATTCTCCAAAAGAAGTTAAAACTTAAGAGGGCCACACAGCAAATCCACAAATCTAGGTGGGACATGGAACACTGTCAATGGAAACTCGGCAGTGCCTTTGGGGAGAGGTGTACTGGAACTCATGGTTACCCCAGTTTGGAGGAGAAAGGCCACACATCGCAGTGTCCACTGGAACCCTACTGTGGTTTCAGTGACTCCACACCTGGGATTATTCAAAGCCACAGCTGCCCTGCTCAAGCAGCACCACTAGGATGTTTTTTTTTTTTTGAGACAGAGCTTCAAGCTACCACCCTGGATAGAGTGCTGTGGCATCACAGCTCACAGGAACCTCCAATTTCTGGGCTCAAGTGAGTCTCCTGTCTCAGCCTCCTAAGTAGCTGGGACTGTAGGCGCCCGCCACAATGCCCGGCCATTTTTTGGTTGCAGCCATCATTGTTGTTTGGTGGGCCCGGGCTGGATTTGAACCCGCCAGCTCAGGTGTACGTGGCCGGCACCTTAGCCCGTTGAGCCACAGGCGCCGAGCCAGCACCACTAGGATTTTGCCCTGAATCTTCACCTTTCCAAGGCCCACCTGGCTTATGGGTCCAGTTGGGAAGTCCTATGACCTAGAACTCATCTTCAAGCACTAAGTTACAGCACTTAAAGACTTTGTAGTGTATGTGACTTTTTATTAAAAAGGAGTGATAAGGCTGCTTGTGAAATTGATACTTTATTAAAATCTTAACTGGATTTCATGCTTTGTACTACGTGGTTCACAAGTGTGATCACATTTTGTATCCACAATTCAATCATTTACATTTTTCACAAACTTGTGAAGCCAGAAAATGGCAGAGCCAACATATAAAATAAAATCTATCTACTTCCAAATTTAGTTTTTCCTGCTATGAAAATTACTTCCTAAAAATTCAATGCTTTCTGCATAACTCACCCAACATTTCGGACAGAGTTGTAGTTTTAGTTCAGTATAATATAACTAAGGCATCAAGTATTCTGTTACTAAGCCAGAATTAGTAACTTCATGATTCTGACTTAGGTGAAAAGATTTCAGGGTTATTGCTAATGTTTATCACGGTCATGCAATAATCATGGAGGGCCTCAAAATAGAAAGCACAAACATGTGCTTTTGTAAAGGTAGTAAAAATTTATTTCTCAAATTAATTATATATGTTAAGGATAATTTTTGCATTTTTAAATTAATCATTGTAGGGAAAAAAACCCAGAAATACCCCAACAAGATTTACCATCACTAAAGATCCCACTACCCACACACAACTATCAAGGAAACTGGTTAAACTGTCAATGTACTTCACTCACACGGTTCATTATTAAAATTGAGCAGAAGAGACTATGTATGATCCAGCCACAGATTTATATAAGACCGCTAGTTTATTTAGGCACCACTGAAAATTTATACTTCCTCTAATAGTTTTTTATTAGATTGAAAGAAAGGGAATCTTCCATAATAATATCTTATTGAAAGCTAACAAATGTCATGAAACTAGGGTTTTAAATTTTTGGTCTTATTTTATATTCTTTAACATTCCCTTGGTATCTCAAGCTTAGTCCTAACACTGCCAAATAAAAAGTAAAAATCTCACCAAAACCCTGATTCCTTTCTAGAACACTTTCACAGTAACATAGGCAATGTTGTCTCATATCACAAATCAATTATGTGATTGTGAACATATAACTTGATTTCTCTGGCCTTTGTTTCTTTATTTGTAAAATGATGATTAATTTGTCCTCTAAAATTTTAGGATCCGGAGGGATTCTGGGAGGAAGACCATGTTTAAAAAACAAAATCCTTCCAGAATGAGGTTCTTCTGATCACTTTTCTTCCTTCCACTAACTTGTAGAATTCCTAAATGACAAAGTCTAATATAAATTAATCCTAACTGAAATTGCTTTTCTATGTTGTTCTATAGTTGCTCAGAGATTTCCTTATAAATGAAAATGGGGCAATTCTATGATTTTAACAGAATGACTGAACATTTACTTCTCATGGAAAAGTGCAGAATGTTGATGCTGTAATATGAGCCCAGTGGACCGGGAAGGGCTTGGATGTCAAGGTCTAGAAATCCAGGCATCACTTCTAGCCCTCACACAAATTTGTAAGCATTTTAGAGACGGAATATATTGTACTTCTTTTTTGAGGGCCACACTCTCCTAATTCTGTGATCTCTTTAGAACGGCTAATTTAGATTGTTGCAGAAACTGATAGAGACCACAGGGTCACTTGCTAACAGAGCAGGATGTAGGCAGAAAAGTGAAGAACTGAAACCAGACTGTAATGTTAATTCATTACAGCAAAGAGTGTAATGCCTTCAAATATGACTGGGTGTAATGCGTGGGTGATCTCTAATTTCATTTCTGAGAATTATTTATGTGATTAATCACATTCAGAAGAAAATGTTCACAGTGATACGTTGGCACCAGGGCAGGCCGTACAGGCAGGATTCTCCCTAATTACTCCTTCAGTACTATTAATTGAACAGTCATCCTGATCTGTCTCAACCATCTGTGGCAAGATAATTAGCAGACATATCTACAAACACACCGGTAGGGTCCCCTCAGTTAGCAGTGTAGTCTATTGGGTTAGACAGACCCTTGAAAGGACATGCTAGGCTTGAGTTTGAAAAAAAAGAAGGGTCTGATTTTGAAATTCTAGGCCCAGATGGAAAATGCCTGTGGCACATGATGGCACTTGCCAAGCAGTTGACTCAAAAGTTCTGGTCTTTTATGTTGCCTTCTACAAAGAACAGAGACGAAGTGGAAAGGGAGATCATTTCCCAGCACAGGCCCTGAGCAACGTCATGTTTTCTTTCTTACTTAGTTCTCTCATCTGGAAAATGAAATGAACTACATCATTGTTTTTCAAATTTCTTCTTTCTTTTCTGTCCTCCCCTCTCCTTTCCTTTCCCTTCTCTTTTCTTGCTTTTCTCTTAAAAAAATTTTCAAGCCACAGATGCTTTTTTTTTCCCCTCTAAAAAAAAATAAATAAAACATCTTACCTAGAATCCCGAACAGAAGCACACAGGCAGGTCTCCCTTAACTGTGATGAGCTACCTCTGTTTATAGGCACTACCTGAATCCATCCACTTTCTATGAATCCCACACTTTCATAAAGCATGTTTTTGGAAACTGCAGAACCAAATCTGCGTTTCTCAAAGTGGACTGTGTGCACAAATCACAAGGGATCTTGTTAAACCACACATTCGAATCAGTAGGTCTCAGGGAGACCCGGGAGCCCACGTTTCTAATACGCTCCTGCTCACTGCTGGGCCACACAACAGGCTTTAAAGAGCAGGATAATGATTTTCTAAGATTCTCTCAAGCAGAAATACCCTCCAAAATCAAGTCGAAGAGAAAATACTGAACTTCGATCTTGGTTGTGTCTCCAGCAGACCTTTCTGGGCACTGGAGGCTTTGCAGCGGGGTCAACCTTTCAACGGTCAGCTTTGGTTAAGTTTGATAGTCCTTTGGAAGGGCTCCCCCCTACCCCCTTTATCATACTTTGAAACCCAAGTTATTCTCTATTTTCCTTACTTTGTTTTGAGTATTTCTTCAGTCTTAACAAGTTGGACTGCCACATTTAGCAAACAGTTATATGACACTGGTTAAATTTGAATCTCAGATAAACAACAAGTCATTTTTTAAAATTATGTTTCATGGGACACATTTATGCTAAAAAAAAAAAAGACTTTTATTTTCATTTGAAATTCAAATTTATCTGAATGTCCTGCATTTTACTTGGCAGCTCTGTCTAGAGGGAAACACAATGGTTTTGGGCCTTTGCCAATGAAACTTGCAATTTAATTAAAATAAACTACTCTTGTTTGTGGCTGAGTCTGTTTGCTTCATGAATTGTAGATCACAATTGCCTTAAAAAGGGTAACTCAAATTGATTTGTCTATTTTCTGACAAATGGGAAGATGGCTGAGCTGAGAATTCTAAGCAGGAAAATTCCAATACCTCACTCATGAAGCAAAGCTTGCGTGTTTTTTACACATTTTCTGCTCTTTCTATGTTATTTCTTACTCAAGTGAAAGCTGCCTGATTGTCCTGTAGTTGGCTTGTCTCTAGCCATTGGTATGTAGCTTTCATGCTAGGACTGCCTGATGGACAGTCCTGAAGTTGTCACTACAGCTGGTAAATGCCCAAGATCAAACTTGTCCCACTGCATGTACGGAACGGCTCTCTATTCGGATTAACAACAACAAAAAAATCATGGCTGGGCTCTGTACCACAGTGGTTATGGCACCGGCTACATGTACTTATGCTGGCGGGTTTGAACCTAGCCCAGGCCAGCTAAACAACAATGACAACTGTAACAAAAAAGAAAAAAATAGCCAGGTGTTGTGGTGGGCACCTGTAATCCCAGCTACTTGGGAGGCTGAGGCAAAAGAATCACTTAAGCCCAAGAGTTAGAAGTTGCTGTGAGCTGTGATGCCACAGAACTCTACCCGGGGTGACACAGACTCTGTCTCAAAAAAAAAAAAAAAATTTCATGTGATTCCCCCCCCCCCACAAGTACAAAGTATAAATAATGACTCTCCATTGGTTGGTAAATTAAGTATAAACCCTTTAACATGGGAAGAAATGTTCAGTCATACATTTCAAATAATATACATGATTTTATTTCACTGTTTGGTGGTTTTCAGAGTTGGCTGAAAAGCTAAATCTCATAGGGAATTTAAAAACAAACAAGCAAACAAAACTAACCTGGTGGCTCAGCTCAACCGACTGAGTTAGAATCTCCAGGTGGGATCCAGGGAAACGTATTTGTAAAAAGTTGTTCAGGTGAGTCAGTGAGGACAGTGAGAGCTAACTCCACCTCTCAGTTCCCAGGCTGTATTCCATAATTCCCCACTCGCAGCCTGTGCCTGTGTTATTCCTTCAGCCTAGAATGCCAAACTTACTTCATCTGGACTTATGCAACACTATCAATTCCATAAGTTTTCCCAAGAAAACCTTCTGGATCCCTACCTACTGATTAGAAGTCACTTCTGATTGTCCTGTGTTGTTTCAGATGTTTCCTGGCATTTTACCACTATCTCTCGTCACATTTTAGCACCCATTGTGCTTGTGCACGTGATATATATGTAAGTCTGTACACATACATTATGCTCTACGTATATGACCTTGAGGTCAAGTGTCCTATCCTGTTCACCTCTGCAACACAGCCGTGGGTTCTGAGGGTATCTACTTGGAATAGATTGAATTCTTTTTTCAAAAAGAGGAGGTATTGTCTGCCTCTTCTATAAAACAAATTATAAAAGAAATGCAGATAGAGAAAATTTCCTCTTTTTAAACTTTATAACCATGCAAGTAAAACATATTAAGAATAAAAAACAAAATATTGCCATACAAGAACAGAAAAAGAGAGTGCATGAATGTACTTTTTGAACAAATCAGAAGACTTGGGAAGAATATTGCCAAAGGAATGAACTGCACAAAGATCAGAGTATGATTTGCACTTACAATAACAAAATTGAAGTACTTTACACTCTATTTCTTCATCTTTACAAACACAATGCTATCCTTCTTTATTTTCAAACTACTGTTTTAACATGTACAGATGTATGAAGTGCTATATGAGTTGAAGATACCCCCCTGTGCCTGAAATAAATGCAAAAAATTCTAAGACCTTAAGAACTTATCCTCTGAATGGATGCATGTAGCTGAGTTTGCTGTCAGGAGCCAAGAGTGTAACTGGGAAGTCTCCGAATTCACTTCCATGTAGAAGACAGTGTTTAGGAAAGGATGAAGAATAAAACTGTGCTAAGTTGAAGCTCACATATATATCAATAAAACTGAACAGTAAAGGAACCCATTCTTTAGTATGTAGTTTGGCTAAAGCTTTTTTTCAGGGAGGACTGTTTTATCACTAACACATTTTAGAATTTCTGGCACATGGTGAAATAAAAAGCCTTATTTGAGTCAGATTTATTGTAATTCTCTATAGACGATGCACCATTTTTTTTTTTTTTTTTACCTGCACCTGGAGCAGGTGCCATGGAGCTTTCATAGCCAGCCAAGTGTTATATACAAGGAAACTCACCATAAGAGTTTGTGTTGACTTGCAGAGATCTTATTCTACAGTTTACACCCCAATGGGGAGCAGACTCTCGGGTGACAAGCTATCTTCCTACTTTTTTTGTTTCTTATTTGTCTTTAGTTCATTGTTGATCACTTTGTTGCCCAAACCAAGAATGAATGTGATAGTGATTATTAGTGCATTCATGTGGGAATAAATGCATTTGGGCAGCCAATAAAATTGCTATTTATACATCTCTATGTAAAACATGGTATTAAACATAAGGCATTTATATTATGTGTAGGCAAAATAATATATTTGCATATAAAAGCTTGAACAGTAACTAAGCCATGAGATTTGAGAGTCAGTAAAAGTAATCAAGTATTCACTGAAAACACCTGACTATAAATGTTATGAGTTTTGCGATTGCTCATTCTATCTCCCCTCCAAGCAGCTGATTCAGTGTCTGGCCATCACATGACACTGACTGCCTCTAAATCCTTTGGATTCTGGAGAATTGTCTTTAGTAGGCTTCACTAAACCGCCTGCCAACCTGACCTCCACAGAAGGCTCTCCAATCTCTGTTTTCTCATCTATCTGCAATCAATTCTGAATAAGTTCCCCACATCCTTATCATACATCCTCATCTCCTACACTTTTCCAGATTCTAAGCAGGCCCAAGTGGTGGAGGAAAAAAGTCACATATCCAAGTTAACACAGCCACAAAGGATCACACTCTAATTTCCCTGGGGAAGTCAGTGATTCACTTACCCTTCCCTGTTGAATGCTTTCGATACACCCAACCTCCAACCATGTGCTTTCCAATCTCCAATCTCATGCTGCCCTTTCCCAAATCATGAATTCCTCTATTTGTACTAAGAAGATGAAGCCATTAAGAAGCCCCAATTCTCCTCTGCCTCCAATGCTTTTATATCTGTTCGCACTTTCTTCCTATCTGAAATGCTCTTCTTTGGTGGCATAGGTAAGTGCTTTTCCTGCTGTACTGTGATATAACTTCATTCCTCCCTCCTTTCCAGGAACCTTAAAACATCCCTTCTGTAGTTTGTTTCCCTTATGCCTTCACTCAACATCAGGAAAAAAAGCCTTTAGGGATCAGGGAGGGTGACTGGCAAGTTCTCACCTAATGTGCACGTAGTAAGGGTGTACAGCACACCCCTGGGGGAAGGGCTCAGCTACTACCTGAACTTTCTACCTTAGAAACTAAAACAGTGTGACCTAAACATGTGTACCCTCATGGCAATCTGGAATTTAGAAAAAGGAAAAAAAAAAGAGAATAGAAAGCAATCCTTTATTTGATGTTCTTTAAATACTTAGTTCTATATCTGTCTTGCATGTCACACTGTCACCACTGTCTTCATGTTACAAACCCATTTTTTTACCCCTTTACATCCAGGCCTACTCTCTTCTTTGAAAGTGTATCCTTTTGGATGACCAAGGATCTCACTATCCAACTAATACCTTTTCCCTCTTCTTCTGTGACTTCTGTAGAGCACTTTGCAATGCGGACCTCTTCACTCTTGACACGCCTCACTTTGGACCTTTCTAGCAAGGTACGTTTTCTTCCATCTTGCTCTGTTTTCTGTGTATTTGTTTGTTTTGTTTTGCTCTTAAGTGGTCCCCTTTTCTGGTTCCTAAATGCTAAATGTTAATACGTCCTCAGGTTTAGTCACAAGCACTCTCGTCTCTCTCTTTTCCGTATGGTTCTCTTTATTCTCCTGGGTTTCAATTTCCTCTATTACAGCATCCCTATTTTCTTTGACATGACTACCTTAATCCTTTCCTTCTTTTCAGTTGCTTGTTTTTGGCCCCATTACAATATGACCATCAACTCTGATGTTTCTAATTCTGTCATTAGAAAATACAACTTCTCAATTCCTTTTCTCAAGATCACTCTTATCCTTTTATTTCAGTCTCTTAACTGGTTGGGCAGAAGACAGTATGTATCCAAAATTGCAGAATAAATCAAGCTCCTCAGACTTAAAAAGATTTCATAATTTTCACAGTCATGCACCACAGGTACCTATCAGTATAGCAGGCCCAGGACCTCCAGATAGAGCTTCTACTGTCTTCTTTAGCATTAGCCTTAGTTCACAATATGTTGAAAACGCTTTCGGCACTATCTTTTTATTTCTTAAGCCACATTTTCACAAAGGGCCACTTTCTACTAAAATCGGGTAATAATTTGCTATTGGACAGGCAATTTACTTTAAAGAAAAGTACTTTACAGTGGGTCTGAAAACAAGCCAGTTCACTGTTGCACAGTGACTGGGTTGAAAGACACGATCAACCTGCTTTGCCCATAAATATCCTAATAAAAGTCAAATGTGAATTACTGCCGACCCCGCCAACAGTAAGAACGGCTATGTTCCTCAAGAAATTGTTCTCAGAAAGTTGTGTCTGGAGCACCCATGTGCTTCAAACTCATGAAGTTAAAGAAAGCTGGCAAGCCAAACTCTTATTCAGCTGTGACCTCAGGAATGGTGAACGGTGTACTATTTTCTGCCCTAACGCAGTTGTGCACTTTAATCTATATTCTGTCACACAATTAGAGAACCACCCCCATAAAACAATGTATGTTATCCAATTTAAGAATGGACACTGTTTGTTCGAAGATTTAGAGTGATGTCCATCAGTCACATGAGAGCAAAATTAGATTTCTTTTTTTTTTTTCGGTCTGAACAGTAATTCATGCTATTTTTAATTTCTGTACATTTCAATGAAATTAAAAGCTTCAGAGAAAGTTGAAAAGGCAGATAGCAAACTTTGCAGCTATTTTTAAGCTTCTGAGTTGAAAACGGGGTTTCCAAAATGGTTTATCTTTTTAAATGTGAAGAGCCAGATTTATTTTGCAATTTTGGAGAGATTGGAATAGAAGGAGAACGATCCTGAGGAAAGATAGGATTAGTGCGGCAGAAAAATAAAAGTTAAGGAATATGTAACTTAGCGGATCAGTGGTGGATATTACAGATGTATTTGTAATTGTATTTTTGATACCAGGTTATAACTGACTAATAGCAGTGTTTAATCGTTCCCTACTCAGGGCGTCTACTGATGGTCATTACTATCCTTTACAAAGATTCATGTTATCTCCACAAAAGCTTCTTTGAGAATGCACTGCATTCATCCTGTGATAAAGAACTACTGATAACTGTTGTAGCAATATTGTGTGAATCAGGGTACAGTTCTGGAAATAACTCTTTTGAGAATGAATTAAAAAAGAAATAAGAAAAGCAAAATGTCTCCCATATACCAATTAGAACCTGTAAAAACAAATGGTTTTATTGTATAATCAAGGGTGTAATACTCAGGGGTTGATAATATGGTTTGTGGATTATTTAGGTCATTTTCCTCCTTCGTCTTATCCTCTTTACCAACTCTTTCTAAACAAAAGAAGAATGGGAAATAATTAAATAGCTCCAATAAATGGTAGCAGTCATACAGTTTCTGTCTGAAACTGACTGCTACTTAAAATAGTGCTTTTAACACTGGTGAAGGTTGCTACAAAGAAGCATCATCAAATTTGGTTTCAACAATTGGCTGGGTTGCACGGAATGGTTGAGGAATTGACCCAAAGTCACAACATTGTAAGGTAAAAGCCGGAGTTTTTGCAAGATCTCTGGTCTTTTGACTGAATTGTAGTGGTACCTGATTCTGCCAGCTTTAAGCACTTAAGGTTAGGCAAATCACTTCTCAGAGGACTTTAAAAGTTATTCAGACATTAAGTAAGTGGTTAAAGTAGTAGTTACATTAGTATGCTTCTCCTACCTATTTAAATAAAGCATACCCATTTATCCATCAATTTCTCCCTTTGTAATATTTTGGAAATTCATTCATACTAGGGGAGAGAGCAAATGACAGCATCTGACACCTCTGCCTCTGTTAGTTCCTCCTGTTTCGGGTAACTCCTTATGGGGAAAGATTTGTTTACAGAACTTTATGTCACTTGTTATTTTAATGATCAGTTCCTTTGGTTTATGTAGACTTTTCACTAAAGGCAAACCTGAGCATAACATCTAAGGCATTACCCAACACTACCTAAGTTGGTGGGCTTTTCTCCCAGGTTTTACTTTATAAGTAATTCTGTTCTCTGGACAGGACAACTCTGGTCTTCTTTGTTGTTTGTGTTTTATTTTTTCTCTTTGGGTTACCCATAAAATAAAGTGTCTTCATAAACAGCAAGCATGCACAGACACTTTTCTCATTCACTTTGCACTTTTTGTGTGTCTTTCTAACACCCCAGGTGGAGGGATTTAGAATATCCTAGATTTACAGGGAGAGATGAACTTAATCACTTCCATGTAATGTCTAAACAACTTCTAATGTCCATGATCAGAGGTCTTCTTGAATGCTCACTTATCTCTGGTGATGACGAACTCCAAGCCTATTGTGTCTCTGAGCCCCCTGGATTTACTGGTCCTTATAATGAGTCCATATGTGTATCTTCACAGCATCTTCCCCCAAATTCTAATGTCTGTTCCCTGAATCCACAGGGAATGAGGCAGCTATCTCAACCTAAGTTTCAAGTCTTTAATATTCTCAATCACTCTCCACTGAACACATTTGAAGCTGACTGCATTCCCCTGCAAAAATGGACCCCACTACTGTTGATGGGTGCCAAACTGCTTTGCACAAGACATATGATAAATGTTAAAATTGACAGCCACATACTGCAAATAACAAATTCCGAGATTATTTCTGACTAAATTTCAGGGTTCTTTACTTACGCTGCATCAAGTTTTCCCGGTATTAAATTTATACATATTTAGTATTTAAGTCAAGTTACAAGCTATGGAACAGTTAGATATTTAAAGGTCAACATGAAGGGGAAAAATAAGAAAAAAATATGGGACATAAATTCAACCTCAAATAAGAAAAACATCTTACATACTATTAGGAGAGGATTAGCCTTTACTAGAATCCTCAGATTTAAAGTTGTAAGAAGATTTTGAATAATTATGATGAACTTATTTTCTTTTTATAGAAGAAAAGATTTCCTCATTTTTACAAGGCAAATATAATTTTTCTCTTCAACGACTGTGCCAAGGTGCTTTTGGCATATATTATTTCACAGAAATGAATTATGAATGATGTTCATCTATTCAAAATTTATTTTATCTATAGTCTTTTAAAATACTATATTAGTCAAAATACAAATATGGTAATTAATTGAGAGTAGAGAAAGTAAACATGAAACTAACATTTCTGACCCATTGTTCACTTACTATGTGATGTGAGAAAATTGTTATAATTTTCAATTGAAAAGTATTTTGTTTTCATTAGGAAAGTTTTTATGGAGTGATCACCACAAAATAGAGCAAAATAATCTTAATCTATTTGTAAATTACAAATACTTTTGGTTGATCACTTCCAATAGAATTACAAAAAGCATAATTACTACCATTATTTATAAGAAATGTCTTTATATTTTTATTCCCCAGATTAATATTTTTGATCTTTGAAAGTCAAATTTTAAATTCCTATATTCTTATAATCACAAATAATTCTAATATTATTTATAAACCAAAGCATTTCTTAATGATCAACTTGTTTAGGTGTTTTGTATTCCTGCCAGAAAATACTACATTCAATGAAATTGGTGGAAAATACTCTTATAAATGAATATACTCATGATTATTGTGAAGCGATGATTGTTGCTAAAATTGAAGTTTCTATTATCAGTTTCCTCAAATAGAAAGATGTATTCATTTATTTTAACTAAGAACAATAACCAGAATAATTACTAAAGTCACAAGGAAGAAATTATTCTACAATTGGTACTGTCAGGAGGGTGATCTTTTGTTGAAGAGGAGGGGCATGTGTAAAACATATATTACGTACTTAAAATGACATAATTCAGGTTTACAAATGCCCAAGTTACTTGTGGCTCTACAAGTTTTACTTATTCCTTCAGCTATTAACACGTCCCTGTGAAGATTATATTTCTATCATTATCTGTCTAGATAATCTTATGTGCCACTAAAAACATTTAGCTAGGGGAAGGTAATTAAGAGGTGGAGGATAAGGTATGTCATCCAGTATTTTTAATAATTCCTTCCAATAAAAGGAAGACAATGTTTCATTAAATTACAAACACTACTTTAGTTCCAGGAACTTAAATGAAAATGTTACCCAGAGAGTAACTTAAAGATGATATCTATAAAAGAAATGTTGGTTTGGTGACTACATATATCACCAAATCATCATGAATTTGAACTGAAAACCTTCAGTAATGTACATTGATACAATTTTAGCATCTTAGAATGGAAACTGAGGAAAGGAAACCTAGGCATACCAACAATGTCTAGTTTTTAAAGTGCTCCAGTTATACCACCTATATTTCCTTCATTTTGCTATATTTCTGAAAATCTGTCACTAGTAGAATACCTTCTTTAATGAGGGAGTCAAACTATGTCAGCTAGATTTTGCCTCATTTTCCCTTCCTTGTAGCAGTTCATCAAAAGTGAAACCACCTCTTGCCTTGTTTAAGAAATAAAAATAAGAAGTATTTTATTTTAATGAATCATTTCTTTTGTCTTGAGTTTTAAGGATGAAATAAGATGAAGAAATACATTCAGGGCAAAATTCAGTTATTACAAACATGTGACTTCAAGATAAAAAAGGACCCGAGGTCGTCATTGGATCACGGGCCTCTACACTCCCAAGAGCTATTCATCTAGCAGCTGTAAAGGAAGGTGCCAAACTTCCAGCAGACCCTTTTTTTCTCTCCACCAGCAGCCTTTGAATCCTTGCCTGGCTCCTTTCTCTGGCTCCTCTCCTGGTGGCACTATTGATTGCCAGGAAAAGTTGAGGGCCACAGCTGCCTGCAGCTCTTTAATCATATTCTCCATGGGTCCTTGTTATCCGCAAATATTTCTTGGGCTGGGGAATCCCCTTGAGTGGCAAACTCAAATGCCTCTTGCTTTGTTGCTGCTGGAGCTGTGCAGGTGACAGGGCCAGGATAAAGTCCTGAGCTGAAGTCTTGGCTCTGTTACCGAGTGTCAAATGATCCAAGCAAATTGCTTCCCCATTCCGAGTCTCTATTTCTACACTGTACTTGACTCCAACAAAGGCGTAGAAAGAAACAGATGTCTCTGCTGGTTTGAATTTATCTGGATTTAATAGTATCTACAGGGTATCCCAAGGATTGCCCATAAAGTCACCATCCATAGAGAAAATGATAGTAAATTGTAGCTAAATGTCCCTTTGTTTACAAAACACTCAATACAAATATTTACCAAAAAATTACATAATATTGGTTATCTCTTTGTAAAATTTATAACAAATATTGTGTAAACAAAGGTACATTTCACTACAATTTCCCATTTTCCCTGTGTATGGAGACTTTATGGGTGACCTCTGGGACTCCCTGTAGAACTGGATAACGGGGGTGGTACCACTGCAGAAGAGAGAAAAATCACCTTTTGGAATGTTAACATTGGTTGAAGATTGTATAGAATCATTATTTTGCAGCAAACATGTCTGTCTTATTGTGTACAATGTAAAATTCATACAAGTCTTTTAGACAAAACATGAACCCTCAAGGAAATCTATCTGTAGATACTTGGAGAATTCATACACTTTATTTTGGAAAAGTTCCAGAATCCCACGTCTCTATGCCTGTTAAGGTTTCTTTTTGCATTGACATCCTAAGATTTTGTTAATAGAAAACACTGGGTATCACCAAAAGCAGATATTTTGATCTGCCAGCAATTACAAGGATTTTACAGCACAATATGAACAGTGACTGATATTCAGACACGTGTGTTCAAGTTTTACTGTCAAAACCATCTTGTAACTTCTAATTCAAGCACAAATGAAAAACGGTGAGTCTATTTTCTCCTTCAGGACTGTGAACTGTTTTTATCAACTCATTTTATTCCATTTTTTAAAATGAATATATATCCAAATAATAAGGATGATAATAATAAGAATACCACTTATGACCAAATTGCAAGTTCAAACATAAAGATCATAATTTATTCTTACATCCCTGGTGATTTGGCTAATCATACCTTCCTGCTCAAAAAAAAGGTAACATTTTATTAAACATTTTGCAAAGACTGCCTCTCTTACAACATTAAACCTTCAAAGGAAAGCTAAACCCAATGTAAGATATGGTTGTCATCTGTCCTCTGGGAAGCCAAGGATGATACTCAGAGTTCTAACCTCTATTTGAAGGCAAACTCCAGCACCATCCCATAATCTCAGTCCCTTCCTGGAGCTCTAGGGGCATTGTTCCTACAATTTTGTCTGTCTTCTTTTCCATTTTAAACTAGTCCTTTCACACAATTTCTATCCCTCTAAGGATATTACACACAACTCTTTGTAGTGGCAGAATTTTGCACCCTTAGTTTTTACTTTTCTATTTTTTTTTTAAAACTTCAATATTTTTTACTTATAAAATCTTTTTTTCCAAGGTTTTTCGTCATCTTTATTGCTAGGTTCTTGTCAGTTTCATTTCATTTTTATCTGTATGGAATAATCAAACCTTCACATAAGTGTCCAAAGACTAGCCATTGTTTAAATATACTGAGAAAAATCAAGGATGGTGTTCAACATTAATTTTTTCAGCGAGATGGCTAGTCTCATTCTTCTTACAGCCCAAATAGAATCCTTTCATAGGAATGTTGATTTCATATGATTACTGCCTTATAATTATTTTCTTGACCTTCACTTAGATCATATTTTATTTAGAACTCTTCAATATATGAAGAGTAGTGTTCAACAGTACAAACATTTATCTCAGTGACATACCTAAATTTATGCAACAATGAAATTTATTATGAGTCACAGAATCTTGGCGTAGAAGTGTTCAACAACCATTAAATTTAATATACAACCCAACACGTGTTGATTCTTATGAAGAGATACTAATTTTATCAATTAAATTATAGAATATATACGCACTTTAATATTCATTTTACCATTTATTTCAAGATAATAAATTTTACTTTGAAAAGGTTTTAAGCATATTTAGACATCTTTATAAATTGTGATGGATTTCTGTCAAAAACAGATATCCTTTTTATTTTATTTATAAATCTTAAGGGCGTATAAAGGTTTTTGTGAAGTGAATCCCTTGTGTAATGTTAAATTTGGGACTTTTACTGTGTCCATCACCAATATTGCATTCACTGGACCCTATAAGTGAGTTTTTACCCCTTACTCCCTCCCTTTCCTGCTTCTTGTATTCCAACGGTCTTTACATCTCTTTGTACCTGCCTGTCATCAGATATCTTTTTGAAATTTACTTTGAAAAGCTAGACAGATACACTCAAAATGCAAGCTATCTAGTAAAAAGCCAAAGAAAATACTCAGTCTCAGATCTGAGGGGGATGACAGATAAACTCAAGAGATAACAGTAAAAAATAGACTTTTCTGCTTGATCAAATGATGATTGGATTGGATGTTTTAGGAGAATAGAACTCTTGATGCTGTAAGCAGACGCAGGAAATAAACAGTTATTCACTTGTTTAATTATGTAGTTTACGGGGTGATGACTAGCTTTTATTTTTGCATTTCCTTCTTACAAACAAGCTAAAGCCCACGTAAACATTTCATATGAGGAAGAGTGTGTCCACAAAATGTATAATAACTGGTATATATTTGCACAGATAATAGCCTCATGATCATCACTAAAAACAGACAATGACAACAGCTACATGTACTGTTGTAATGATTTTGGCGATATTTACTAAGTTCTTTTAAACTCTTTTGTTCTTTTGATTCTACTTTTGGAAGTCTGTTCAAAGGAGGGCATAACATGTCCTTGGCGATACATCACTCTATGTTTCTATACACAGTTATGAAGGAAAACCCTTTTATACACAGCTTAGCAGTTAAGGTTATGGCTCCTGAAGTTGGAGAGCCTGGGTTCAAGTCCTGGCTCTACTACTGACCTACCCCAATACTTGTTAACCAAGTTGTGTTTTGATTTCTTACACATGAGATGGAGATAATCTTAGTGCATCATATAGGGTTGTCATGAGGATTAAATGAGGTAGTAAGTGTAAATCACTTTCAGTAATGAATTTAATAAATATCAGCTGTTACTATCTATGTGTTCAAAAATTAAAATGAGAAAAAAAAAAATGGGAAGAGCCCTAATGCTCCACAAGAGGAAATGGGCTGCAAGAGCTCTGGGATTCTACTCAGGGGCAGAGTCATTAAATTTTATCACAGAATACACACCATTTAACAGAAATTAGTTCGCAATAGAGTTCAGTGTATTCTGGATTTCACTGTGAAATATACAAGATACCCATTTGGTCATATTTTAATATCACTGAAAGTGGGATGTATTTTATACTTGAGGGCAGTTTTTCAACCTTTTTGTCTCCTGCCACACATAAGCCTATAGTTAAACTTCCATGGCACACTTAAATTATGTTGATTAAAACAGAGTAAAAAAAAAAAGAATATACTTACTGTGCTTTGAACATCTTTCAAAAATAATTTAATTCATGATCTTTAAATTTTGGGGGGGCACACCTAAGATCTTCTCATGGCCAACCAGTGTGCCACAGCACACCTGTTGAAAACCACCATTCTGAGAATGTCCAGCAGGGTCAATAGAGCCTGTCCAGCTAGGTAAATTAACTGCACTTAGAGAGTAACATGGGCACAGAGAGTAAACACAAGTGCTGCATTTGAGATAGTTTAGTCCTATACCTTCATAACACAAAGGGAGAGACGGGCTTAGTGAAGCAGGATAAAGACAGGTGTGCTCTAGGGTGGGCATGTCAGAGGTTACCTGGTAGCATGTGACACATCTTACATTTGATACAGTCTGCAGTCAACAGAATAATGGCCTCTTAAAGACAACCACATTCCTAATCTGCAAATAATTATCTCACGTGACAGAAGGAACTTTACAGATCTGATTAAATTGAAGACTTTGAGATGGAGGGATCATCTTGGACAGTAGTTCTCAACCTTCCTAATGCCCAATGTATTTTCATTGTGACAAAGGGGTTGCGATCCATAGGTTAAGAACCTCTGTGACTTGGATAGTCATAGTGCCCTCACAGGAAGGAGGCAAGTGGGTCAAGGTTAGTAGCAGGGAATGTGAGGATAGAAACAGAATTGGATTGAAGGGAAAAGAGACCACCAGCCAAGAAATGTGTGGAGCCTCAGATGCTGAAAATGGCAAGGCAACAATTGTCCTCTGATGCCTACAGAAGGAACTAGCCCAACTGACACCTGGCTCTAACCAGCAAGACAGGTTTTGGACTTTGTACCTACAGAGCTGTGTGTAAGATGTCCATGATGTTTTAAGCAACTATCATTGTGGCAATTTATTATAGAAGCAAATTAACACAGAGACAGTCTTTATCTGGGTGAAATGAAGTTCTTTTTGACTTCAAGGTTTGTGTTAGGCTCTCAGTGTTTCTGATTTACCCCCTGGCTCCTTGAGAAGAAATCACTAAATGCTATGGAATGAATCTTCAATGGAATAGTATATACAAACATTCAAATCATTTCTGTAAACACTTTATAATAGAAAAATGTTATTTTTTACAAAGACTTATCAATTTGCATTACAGTGAAATCACAAGTGTGTTAAATGGTCAAATGCCAAATTGTGCCTGTAAGAATTACAGAAGGGAATAAATTAAAATACTGATAATGATCATTTCTACATGCGGGGACTATTGGTGACTTTCTTTTTTGTTCCCTATTAAAATACTGATAATGATCATTTCTACATGCTGGGACTATTAGTGACTTTCTTTTTTGTTCCCTTTTAGACTTCTGCAGTGTTTCAATTTTTCTATAATGAAGGATATCATTTTCCTAATAAAAAAAGGCACACGAATTTCCTCTTTTTTTTTTAAGAGGCAGAGTCTCACTTTGTTGCCCTTGGTAGAGTGCTGTGGCGTTACAGCTCACAGCAACTTCCAGCTCTTGGGCTTAGGTGAGTCTCTTGGCTCAGTCTGCCAAGTAGGTAGGACTACAGGTGCCCGCCACAATGTCCGGCTATTTTTTTTGTTGCAGTTTTGGCCGGATTCAAATATGCCAGTATATGAGGCTGGTGCGCTACTCACTGAGCCACAGGCACTGCCCATGAATTTCGTTTTAAAAGTAGATAGGAGTATAACATGAAACATCACAAAGCAACAGAAACAATATAGATGTATTCAATCAATTTTTGTAACAACAGTTCTAATTTAATCAATAATTCAAAGTCTTCTAATTTAAAGGTCTGGCATGGCACAAACTGTGTGGTCATCATGGACTATGTTTTGATTTTGCAAACATTGGTCAGCTTTAGTCATAGTAAAGTTGTGATTATTGCCTTCCAAAAATCATCCGCTGACCAGCTACTGGGAACCGCGTGACCATGGCAGGGTGTCAGACAGGGAGTGATTTAACCAGACACTGGCGATGGCTGCAAAGGGAAGGACAAAGGCAGAGAAGAGAAAAGCTGGGGAGGCTGCTGAATGCTACTGCTTCACATAAGTGGGAAAAGGTGATCAA
The DNA here is from genome assembly GCA_963573935.1 of Arctocebus calabarensis. Lineage (NCBI taxonomy): Eukaryota > Metazoa > Chordata > Mammalia > Primates > Lorisidae > Arctocebus > Arctocebus calabarensis. The sequence goes on along the minus strand of CAUYON010026855.1, from coordinate 3,568 downwards.
GCTATTTCTAGAACTGTGGCTCTTTGACCTTGGATAAGCTGTTTCATCCCTCTGAGCCCATTTCTCCCTTTGTGTTATGAGGGTATAGGACTAACTATCTCAAAGATTCCTTCTAGCTCTAATAATTTTCTATAAATATGTGTGTGTACATGCAAACACATTCCACACACCTGCGGACATATAGGCTCTGGTTATATAACAGTGAGACTGAATCAAAACAAATTCAAAAGAAAAAATAGTCCCACTCTAATAGTCCCACTCTTTGGCAGTCTTGCATTGTAATGATTTAGGGATTGCTGGTAACTCTCTTTAACTAGATTCCTATATACTGTGCAATTTGCTGCAAATATCGTCACCATCAGATATTTCACAGTATCTTATTTTTATGTTAGGAAATAAACTGCACAGCATATGAAAACGCTTAAACATGTGATGGGTTGCAGCCACAGCCACAGCCTGATGTCTGCTTAGTCCCCGAGGCTTTCAGCTTGTCACTCATCAGCTCTTTGAGGGATGCATTCATAACTTCGGGGAAGTTCTCTACTTTCTCCCAAGAAAATCCATCACATTAACAACACTTACTAACAGTTCTCTAATGGAAGAAGATGCCTGGCAATTTCCCAGGGACTATGTTAGTGAGGATGCTATTTCTGGAATGTATCTTGTGTGAGATTTTGCTGGAAGCTTCAAATGTCCTAGGATATTTACTATGTTTTTTTTTTTTCTAGGACATATCGGTAGATTACCTATTTTGTGAAAGAAACTTTAGTTATTTAACCTAAGTTTTGTAGGCTGGAATAAATGGTGCCCATATTTAATTCTAATGGAAAACAGAGAGGTGAATTCCAGAGATAGGTATTATTGCAAATTGAGCTTCAGAGGAGAAAGACAGATTATTCTCAGCTGCCCAAATAGAGGGACAGTCCAAGGAAGGTACATGGCATTGAAGAACTGAGGTGGGATGGGAAGACTTTCTTGGTAGAGGAAATAGAATGAGCAATGTCTTTATGGCATAGAGAACTGATGGTGTGTAACAGAAGAGAAAAGAGTGAAATTTGACAATAGTGCCAACTCCACATTGGGGAGCCACAGAGTAAAGACTGAAATGACAGATAAGAGCCAGTCTACCAAAGCCTGTACTTTGTTTTACAGACAGTTGAGAGCCAGCTAGGACTTTTAAGCAATTATTTAATTGATTTGCATTATCCCCCTCCCTACTATAGGGGGTGAACATCATTTTATCTCGGTAGTGTCAAAGGCATTATAATTTCATACCCAACAAGTAAACAAAATTCAAGACAACTTTCTGTGTGTCACACAATGAGTTAGAATTAAACTCCTACGTTTCTGAAATTCTACAAGGGATTTCCTTTAGCACTCCAGTACTTCTAGCATAATTTGGTGTTAGAACAGGCGTGGCCCCAATAAGATGTCAGAGTGACAGGTGCACACACAGGGAGCCCAGGAAATCCAACCACGTCGTATTGACCAGAACCACTGGTCTCCAGGTTTCACTGTCTCACCTTTCTGGACCCCAGGACTTGGCTCTGGCTCCCTCTTCAAAGCCCTTTATCCTCCCACCTGTTTTGCTCCTGGGCACTGGCACTAAATCTACACTCTCTAGGTGAACCCATAGCAGCCACGATTCACATGGTACTGTGTATGTGTGTGTGTGCATGCCATTTATAAGCATGTTCAAATATGTACACACATGTTACACAAAATGGCAATAGCACAATACCATCATCTTACTCTCATATCTGTCATTTTGTTGCAAAGACCGATTGCAACTGTTATCTAAATAGTTCATGAGCATTCTGATAGCAGGCATATTGCATCGTGCACACAGCCAATATTCAATTAGTGTTTACAAAGAAATTGATTTAAACTAAGTCTTTGGCCTCCTGGATGTGCTGCATTTCCTCCCAGGATCAGGAGAACAGCTGGTTAACACACTATGTTCAGAAGGATAAAAAAGTATGGTTCCTATTTTCCTTTAGATCTGTAAAAGGCAAGATAGTTTATTCCATTAATTCCATAGTTTATTCCTGAGATAAGGTCACTGAACACATCCTATGAAAGCAATCTGTCACTGTGTACGTGTGTGAAATCAACCAGCCTGTCACTGGAAGATGGAGAAATCACGTGCCAAATAGTAAATGCAGGCGGTGTTAGCAAATGGACACGGTTCACCAACTGGTGTGGTTAGGCGCCTACCTCGATGAAGAAGATGCTGGCTGCTGACGTTGGGTGGTGATACATATAGACTGTCACAAGGATGGCTGCGGCTATGATGAGGACCAGGATGAGGATCCCGACGATGAGGCCAGCGTGGAGGGATCCCCCTTTCTTCTCGGCCGCACTGTCATCCGTGGACGCTGAAAGAACAGGCCAGCTGTCAGGACTGTCACGGGAACACCCTTAAGCTTGCATTTTCTTTTAGGGAGATATTTTATGTTTTTATTAAAGTACCATGGAAGCTTTCCTTCCGGTACAACTTTTCTTTTTCATAATACTAATTTTTTAGAGGCTAGGTGCTCTTCATATGGGCAATGAAACAATCCAACGTACAAATGAATAAGAAGACACTTAGACCTGTGTTTTAATTTCTACTTCAATAAACAGAATTAATAGCCTTTATTCTAAAAGTACTGGGAACAACCTCTTAATTCCACTTAACTGTATAATGAATTGTACATTTGATTTTTCTCTCCAGGTCAACAAAGATGCCTACAGTAAAACTGAGTGCTTTTTGAAAGCTTTTTGTTTCTTTTTCTCTTGGGGATTTTAAATCGAAGGATATCAGACATCTTTTGGGGAGCTACACAGACATTTTCAGACAGTCTGTGCATGAACTCGAAGCATAATTTTCAAAAATCTGTTTTAAACAGAAGTTTTCTTTTAAAGTCTAACAGATGGATGCTAAATGACCCTTAAATAGTTTGATCAGTATCTAAAGGGAACACCACCACAGCACATGAAAATATTCCACTATACCACAGACCAGTATCATTTCCTCCAACTCTTATTGAGATGCCTTCCGCTGTAATACATAATTTCAGAGTTAGGAAAGGGAGTAATGAAATTGCTAAAGTAATATCTATTCAAACCAAAGTCAATCAACCACATACAACTAACCTCTAAAGTCTTCTCTTATTCTGCAATTGTGTAATCTTTAATGATTCCTTTGCCATTTAGAGATCTTCCTGGGCAGCAGGTAACTATCTCAGTGCATAATATAATTGGTATTTTTGAATCATTGGATAATTCTTTAAGACTCACATAAGTTCCCAAATAGTGGTTCCCAATTCTTCTCTTAACAATTTACTTTTTGTTATTTTTAGCCTTTTCCTCTGTGTTTTAAACAATTCTTTGTCCACTAAACCTTATATTATAAGCACTGATTTATTTTTTTCATTTAAAAATATTCTTTTTTTTTTTTTGTAGAGACAGAGTCTCACTTTATCGCCCTGGGTAGAGTGCCGTGGCGTCACACTGCTCACAGCAACCTCCAGCTCTTGGGCTTAAGCGATTCTCTTGCCTCAGCCTCCCGAGTAGCTGGGACTAC
>CAUYON010026854.1:0-14154 GCA_963573935.1 Arctocebus calabarensis | reverse complement strand
ATTTCGCTCTCAGGGCGCGCCCGGCGGGCTGGGCCTCTCCTGGGCCGCGGAGTTGAGGGGCTGAAGACCGGGCCGCCCCCGCCGCCGGGGCGGGAACTCACCTTCTCTGAGGCAGGGGCGGGCGTCTACAACTACTGTTCCCCTCCCCGCCAACGCCGCCGGCCGGGAGATAGGCCGCGGTGGAGGTGGCGGAGAGGCAGGAACAACCGCTGCCGCCGCCGCCGCCTCCGCCACCGAGCAGGCGGGGTGGGAGGAGGAGGCGGAGACCCGGCTTCCTGAGGGGAAGTCGCCGCTAGTGCCGGCGAATGACTGGACAGCGCAGACGCCATGGAGGCGAGGCGCGCTACGGCGCTTGCGCCGGGAGCCGCGGCCCCAGGAAGCTCCTCTAGCCCCGCCTTACTGTTTGCTCCGCCCACCGCGGCGCCCTCTGGCTGACTTGGCTTTGAGCTTGCTCGGCTGCATCTTTCTACTGCCGCTTCGCGCTCTTGGGGGGAGAAAGAAGAGCGCTTGGGCAGCCTGCCTTGGGAGAATGAATCTAAAACCAACTGAGAAGAAAAAGAGTTTGGCAGTCTACAGATCTACTCCTAAACAATCTCAAAAATACGCTCGTGCCTTTCTTTTCGTCCTTTAAATACACAGACTAGATTTAGCACAATGCTTGGTTGCCATGATTGGTCTATAAACAACCTGTTTCTCCCTCTCGCTCTTTCACTATATGCGTCTATATAAATATTATACACACAGATAAGTACTTACAAATTCACAAATCTCACCATTTCAAGCCACATTTCCTAAAGAAATTACTACCCTCGTTTGTATTGATTATTTCCTTTTTCTCTGCATTATAATATCATATGTATAGTGGCTAAGCCATATTGAGATTGTTTTTAAAATTTGTGAGGTTAATCTTTATACAGTATTCTTTAAGTCTTGAGCAAACGGTCCCACAGCAGTTGGTTTTGTACATGTTTGACAGACAGGAATTGCATGTAAAGTCAATACACAGCAGGTAAAATCAATACACAGCGAAAACTTGTGATAATGTAAATTAAGAACAATTTCAAACATTCAAACAGTTGTTGCTGTTAGAATAGCTTTCAAACAGTGGGACAAAGAAGTGTTGGTGCCAGAATGGTAAAAAAATGGTTTGCTTCCGTAAACCCCACAAAACCCACCCAGGGGTAGTTGTCTCACAGGTTACCTATTTCTTGCCCTCCCCCTCTTTGCTCATGCTTCTGGGTCCTTGAACATAAAATAGTCTACTCTAGTTCTGGTTCTACCCCTCCTCAGTCCTCTTAGTCTGCCACTTCTCCTCTGAAGCTCCTCTGGCTCCTCAGACTGCTCTGGATACCTTTCCTCTTTACCTTCTATCTCTCCATGTTACATATTCTTCCATAATCCTCTTTAAATGGTCAATATCTTAAAGACAGGGCCTACATCATTCATCTTTGTATCTGCGGCACCGAGCCTGATGATGTATGTGCAGGTAAATGCATGTAGAGTGCGTGGATTTAGGAATTCTTGAGAGGAAAGTGAAGGAGGTAAGGAAATTTTACTCCTCAATATAATTACTTAACATAAAGAATATTTTGAATTAAAAGCTATTAATCATCAGAAAGCATTGGAAGAGGCCTTCCCTCTATCTGCATAAAACCCGACTAACCTTGATTGGGGATAGGTGGCTATCTTCCTTTTCTGATCACGGCGAAACCCATCCTTTTCCTTTGGTTGGTTTGATGAAAGATCAACCCACAATTTCGGCTGATTTTAAAAGAAAGGTTTGTTTCTAAATATCATGTGCATGGAGGGAAATGTCTTAATGACGGCCAGAGACCTTTATTGATCGGCTGGCCCTTCTCAGCAAGGAGTTATAAGACAGGGCTGCTGACTTCCTTTCCTGAATGCTACCAGACCTGGCCCCAAATCATTTAAAACACAATACCTGTCTCTCAGGTTAATTTACAAGTTAATCTGTTTCCCTCCGTCTATACCCCCCTTCTACCCCCACCCCAGGAACCACTTGCAGAACCTATACTTTCCACATTCTCCCTTCTGCCTCCTCCTTCTTCTTCTTTTTTTTTTTTTGAGACAGTGTCTCTTGTCACCCTCGGTAGAGTTTCTGTGGCATCACAGCTCACAGCAACCTCAAACTCTTGGGCTTAAGAGATTCTTTTGCCTTAGCCTCCTGACTGTGGGCGCCTGCCACAACAACCAGCTATTTTTTTGTTGCAGTTGTCATTGTGGTTTAGCTGGCCCGGGCAGGGTCAGCTTTGGTGTATGTTTCTGGCCTCGGAGACACCACTACCCCCCCTTCCTTCTAAAAGGCATCTATAAAGGTCTCTGACCATCATTAAAACATTGGGTAATCATTCTTGTGGTTTCCCCAATGTGTGTGGTATTTGGAAATAAACCTTTCTCTTCCTAACGTGCCCTAATTTTGAGTTGATCTTTCAGTGAACCAACCAAGGGAAAAGGACGGATTTCGCAATGATCACTACAGGAGCATTTCACAACTAAGGATTTCTTGGAGCCACAGGGAAGAAAGAGGGAAGCAGATGGGCGATTTTAGTCAGAACACAGAGCCCGCAGAGTGTGAAGTTTTGTCAATTATTATGTAATTATGATGTGGTGTAGTTATGCAGGATATCACTATGTACTAAGGAGGGAGCCTATTTCTTTCATCCTGGAATGTGAGTGGTAGATGTGTACAAGAACTTTTTCCTTGATCGTGTTCCTTGCAGTGCTTGTGGAGTGAATGAATGAATCAGTGAGGGAATGTACTTGGAAGCAGTAAGCTTCCACTGGCCTATTTAACCTTGTCAGGTATTAAGATATTATTAGTCTAAGCAGGGATCGACAAACATTTCCCGTAATAGGCCAGACTGAATATTTTTGGCTTTGTGGACTGAAAGGGGAAGCACTCAACCGGCACAAAACTCACAGAACACCAAGGCTTGTACGAAAGGTCTTTATTGGAGGGGGAAGCTGCAGAGCAGCATTAAGGAGGAGGGGAGAGAGAGAGAGAAATGGGGGAAGAGAGGAGAGGAGAGAGAAAAGGGAGAGAGACATGGTGGGGAGAAGGGGGAGAGAGAGAAAGAGAGCCGGGAGAGAAGAGGAGAAGAGAGGGAACAAAGACAAGGGCACCTTATGTAGGTTTGGTTAGGGGAGGTGACGGGATAGTAGAACGGCCAATAAGGTGTTACTGTCCTGGTGCGAAGAGCCGTAGGGGGCGGGCCATAAATTCGAGCTTTTCAGTGGACAATCGGGATAGGGAAATGGAGTTTTGCAATTATCTAACATGGACTATATATTCTCTGTTGCAAATATTGAACTCCGCTTGTGTTGTAATGTGAAAGCAGGTGTGGAAAATATGTAAACATCTGAGTATGGTTGATTTCTAATACATTTTTATTTATGGTCACTGAAACTGGAATTTCATATAATTTTCATGTATCACAAACTAATATTCTTTTGACTTATTTTCCTCAACCATTAAAGAAGGTACAAATTGTTCTTAATTCACAGGCCTAAAGGAACCTTGTTACCCCCCTTAACAGCTTGATAAGGAGTTATGAGACAGGAACCAAGGTCTCTGATAAAATAAGAGGTGGTGGAGGAGAACTAGAACTAAGATGGCCAAGGAGAAACAATCTGAGGTTATCCTCACTACTCTTTATACCCTGTTTATAATGTTTTAGCCTACTAAAAGAAACTCTCACCAGTGCCTCACAATCTGAGGTTACCCTCACTACTCTTTATACCCTGTTTATAATGTTTTAGCATACTAAAAGAAACTCTCATCAGGTTTATTTGTATAAACCTAAAATGTCATGGCAACTCCCAGAAGTTGCCCTATATTATAAAGAGGAGGGATCTCCAATTTTTGGAACTCCCTACCCTCTTCCTAGAAATCTTATGACTCATCCTCCCTTCACTTAACATAAGTTAAATAGAAGGTATAACATATGACAAGACGCCATAAACTCAGGAGGTGCTACTCTCTGTTGCATAAGTTAAATAGAAGGTATAACATATGACAAGACGCCATAAACTCAAGAGGTGCTACTCTCTGGTGCTCCTCTCTGCTGGAGGCTAGGGATCAGCCTCCTTTCTTTTTCTTAACTTTAATAAACATGCTTTTGCTCTTTTGCTTTTCTCTGTTGGCTCACTCTTGAATTCTTCTCTGCATTAAGCCACGAACTCAGTTGGGCCTTTGGGCCTGAACCCTCCCATTTTGGGTTCATTTTCCTCTATCAATCTGGTTTATTTATTATTTATTAATTTATTTATTTATGTATTTGAGACAGAGTCTCACTATGTCGAGTGCTGTGGCGTCACAGCTCACAGCAACCTCAAACTCCTGGGCTTAAACGATTCTTTTGCCTTAGCCTCCCAGGTAGCTGGGACCAAATCTAGCAACAAGACTATAAGAGGCCTTAGAAAAGATTTAAAATCTTGCAGCTCCCTTGATTTACCACTAGATGGTGATCCCTGCAGGCATGTGACTTAGACAGTGGGTCATTCAACAGAGGATGATTGGGTTTTTTTCCAGAGTATGGTAGATTAGTGGCTGCAACATTAAAGCAGGCACACAAACTGTCCCAATAATTCAAAACTTATCACAAGTTATGTGGGTTTGATTTATGTCTTCACCTTAACACGTTTCCCTGAATTGCAACATACCCAAACCAAGAGGAACACCATCACTCTCTCAAGTCCTCTGACATGCACTCAAAGGCTCAGGACAATAATTATGAATATGTGCTACAGTTAAAGATTTAGGCGCTCCAGCAGTGGTGTTTAGGGACAGATTCTATTCACAGTGCAGGCTAACAAGTGGAGTCCTTTCTTACATTATGAGTGATACAGGATTCCTTCACTCAGGGATTCCCCATTCTCTAGGCCCAGGTGAGCTCAGAAATCAGACCCCATTTCCAGGCACAAACAGGCTGCCCTTTCTAGGACACACCATCTGGGCTCAAGCAAGGTCATGAACAAAGCGGCCTGAAACATTGTGGATAGTTCCACCTTGAGTAGGGAGCACACAACCTAATTCCTTCCCTAAATTAACCTTGCCCTAGTGGAGGAGGGACTGCACTTCATTCATTTGTTAATGCTCTCATTAACTTTGAAAAGATATTTTTCCACCTCCCAAGTCCTGGCCAAATGTAATATATAGCCCTAGACCAATGGTTTTCAACCTTCCTAATGGCCTGACCCTTTAATACAGTTCCTCATGTTGTGGTGACCCCAACCATAAAATTATTTTCGTTGTTACTTCATAACTGTAATTTTGCTACTATTATGAATCATAATGTAAATGTCTGATATGCAGGATATTCTTTCATTGTTACAAAAGGGTTGTGACCCACAGGTTGAGAACCACTGCCCTAGACAAAGGACCCATGAGAGAGACTTCCAACTTAGGTCTTCCCCTTTGCCAGAAGCTCTGATGCTTTTTAATCCTTCTGTATTCCTTTCTTTTCTTCTCTCTTTCTTTTTTTTTTTTTTGTAGAGTCTCACTTTATCGCCCTTGATAGATTGCTGTGGCGTCACGCAGCTCAGAGCAACCTCCAGCTCTTGGGCTTAGGCGATTCTCTTGTCTCAGTCCCCAAGTAGCTGGACGTACAGGCGCCCACCACAATGCCTGGTTATTTTATGGTTGCAGTTTGGCCGGAGCCAGGTTCAAATCCGCCACCCTTGATATAAGGGGCCAGCACCCTACCCACTGAGCCACAGGCGCGGCCCTTTATTCCTTTCTGTCTAATAAAATCCTTGTCTTAACACTGATCTGTGGCTCATTCTTTGAATTCCTGAAACCAAGGACCTGAGGAAGAAATTTTGGTAAAAGAGGATGGTTAAAGTGCTTGCCTGCTCTTGTCATGTTACACTGATAGCTCACCCCAAAGAGCATCCACTCCTGACCTCTTCATGTCACACTCTTCTACCCTTGAGGTACATAATTAGGGACCTGCATTGCCCTTGGGTAGCATATTCTGCACCTTTTACCTTTTTAGGATGTGGGGGTATTGGGGAGCTGGAGAACAATAGTAATGTTCTCTGTGTGTGTGTGTGGTCAGCTGAAACATAGCTCGACAGAGCAATGGCTTTATTCCATAGTGGTCATTCTTGTCCTCTTGTCTGGAATCTTCCAGCTAAGACCTTTCTCCTGGACCAGTGACCTTTGGCTTTAGCTGTGTCATTTTTTTCTCCTTTTCTCACCACCCTTCTTTTATCCAGATACACACAAAAAAGGAGACTGGATGCCTATTGAAATCATTAACAATGGAAAAAGTTTCCATCTTTCTGGGGCGGAGAAGGCTCATCTATAGAGACAGGACTGTGAAGGTCTGTTACACCACATTGTCATGGGGTTATATTCACCTTGGCCCCTAATTGATTTTTCAGGAAAGGCAGAATGAATCTATTTCTTCCCTACTTCAAGAGGCATGACATCATGTCCTTCCTAAATTCTTTTCTGATGAAACATCTGGAGTAGGGCAGTAAGAAATCCTTTCAAAACTCTAAATGTACTTTTCCTAAAGGCGAAGTCAGGTAGTTCTCAAAGGAGGCATTTTAGAATGTGGTGAGAATTTTGGTTGTCGCAATGATTGTGGGGTGCTACTGGTATATTGTTGGCAGGGCCAGGGCCACCAAGAAAGGTTTGGATCTCAGTGTAAAAAAAAAAAAAGGAGCAGCACCTGTGGCTCAAGGAGTAGGGTGCTGGCCCCATATGCCAGAGGTGGGGGGTTCAAACCCAGCCCTGGCCCGGGCAGATGGGCATAGAACTTTTATGTAGGATTTGTATTGGTATGCAATGTAGTAGGGCCCTTTAACCCCCTTCCCTGTCACTAGTCTGTGAACTAATGACAAGATCTCCTATCTCATTGATCCTGACCAGAGATGCTAGATACCCTGGGAAACAAGCGACAGCCTTATACAATTAAAAAATCTGCCCATCCTGTATAACCTCAAATACCCACATATGCATTTTTTTATGTAACCATAGAGTAGTTTTCATAAAATTTTAATATACACTGAATTTTCCAGGAATGCAACTTCTTGTTAACCCAAGGAAAATTATATTTTATTTGTTCATAACTCCCAAACAGTCCTTCACCATTTCAGAAAATCATAGTCACAGACAATAATGCCCCCAAATCAATCTGATTTTTTAGCTATCACTGTCATAGTGATTCCCTTTAGGGGTGCAAGCATCCAACCATTTTATCATGTCTTCTAGTATAGTTGTACCTGAGCATGTGTATAATGAACACATTCACGTGTTTAATTTACAATTAATATAGATGAATTTACTACAAATTGAATTTCATATTCTTTCTCCCTTACTAGATTAGGCTAGTGATTTCTCGCTTTTAGATTTAGATTTAAGAACTAGTAAATTATCTTGAGGTGGGACAGGAAACCCCCCCAAACCCCTTACCCTTATTTAAAAGAAGGATGTAAAGTAGCTAAAATAAAAATTAAGGAAAAAGAGTAGCTGCCAGTGTAGTATTGCAATTATCGCCTGACCCATTGTTCAGAGTAAAATTGTTTTCCTACCCAGACTTGTGATCTGTGACTGCTGTAACTGAAAGTGCTATGATGCTTTTTGCTTTTGTAACAAACCATTGACAAAAGTCGGTTGCTTGCTTGCTGGCTGGACTGCACATAGCCCTCTGATAGTATAGATGGTTTACCCTATATAAACCCTTCCCTTCTCATGGCCTGGGCTATTCCTTCTGTATCTATGTAGGGGGACAGTCGGTTGGTCAACTTAATAAAGACTCCTAAAATTGGTTTTAATTAATTGATGTCTCTGGTGGTCTTTTAAAATCTTGCACTCTGCAACAATCTTAAGTGTGACTTTCAGAGTAGGAAAAAAGATGTTACATAATATTTAATGAGGGTAAGTATAATACTTTATGTGTTGGTTTCCTGTTACTGTTGTAAGAAATTATGACAAATTTTCTGGCATAAAACAACATAAACTTACTATCTCAGAGTTCTAACGGTCAGAAGCCAGAAATGGAGTTCACCTGATTGAAATGAGGCTCTCTAGAGTAAGCATCTGGGGCGGCGCTTGTGGCTTATTGAGTAGGGTGCTGGCCCCATATATCAAAGGAGGTGGGTTCAAACCTGGCCTCGGGCCAAACTGCAAAACAGAAAAATAGCCGGGCATTGTGGCAGGCGCCTGTAGTCCCAGCTACTCTGAAGGCTGAGGCAAGAGACTCACCTGAGCCCAGGAGTTGGAGGTTGCTGTGAGCTGTGTGAGGGCGTTAAAGTGAAACTCTGTCTCTACAAAAACAAAAAACAAAAAAACAACGGAGTAAGCATCTGTTTCCTTGCCTTTTCGGATTTCTTGGCTCACAGGCACTTCTTTGTCCATCTTTGAAGTCAGCAACTTAGCACCTTCAAATTGGTCTCTGACCCGAATGCTATCCCTTGCATTGTGATGTGGCTTCTCATCTAATTCTTACCCTCATATTTCCTCTCTTAAGGATCCTTCTGATTATACTGGTCCCATTGTGTAATCCAGGATAATCTTTCCATCTCAAAATTCTTAATCACATTTGCTAAGTCCCTTTTGCTATGTAAGGTAACATGGACGTTAGTATCTAGCCCTCTTTGTGGGGGGCCTTATTTTGTCTACCATACTTTAATGATTTAATAATTATTCTGATAAGGTTTTGACCCTCAGGTATAATTAAAACCCTAGGCTCAGTGCTTCCTCTCTCCTTCTGGTCTCAGGGTAGGTTGATTTCTTCCTTGACTCTGAGTTGGGCTGCTGCTTCAGGAGTAAGTACAATGTCTAGAGAAGAGCAACCTCAACCCTGCTAAGGCTGAACTCCTGGCCCCTAAGGGAAGACTAGTTGTTGCAAGGCACTGAGTTGCCTGGTAATGTGGATATCATTGGAAGCTAACCCTCATCGAAAAACGGAAAACTCCTTTTTGGGGGGCGGTGCCTGTGGTTCAGTGAGCTGGGTGCCAGCCCCATAACCGAGGGTGGCAGGTTTGAACCCAGCCCCAGCCAAACTGCAACAAAAAAATAGCCAGGCATTGTGGTGGGCACCTTAGTCCCAGCTACTCGAGAGGCTGAGGCAAGAGAATCGCCTAAGCCCAGGAATTGGAGGTTGCTGTGAGGTGTGATCCCACAGCACTCTATAGAGGATGACAAAGTAAAAATCTGTATCTAAAAAAAAAAAAAAAGTGAAAGATCTCAACAAAGGGAAATATAAAACACTTATGAAAGAACTCATAGATGACATAAACAAATGGAAAAGCATCCTGTGCTCATGGATTGGATGAATCAACATTATTTACAATGTCCATACTGCCCAAAGTGATTTATAGTTTCAACGGAATTCCCATTAAAGTACCAATGTGACTTTTCACAGATGTGATTATTTTATCAAGAAAAAATAATCCTAAACTTCAGATGGAACCAAAAAGAGCCTGAATAGCCAAAGCAACTCTAAGCAAAAAAGAATAAATCTGGAGGACTTACATTACTTGATTTCCAAAAATACTGCAAAGTTATAGTAACCAAAGCAAGGTAGTAACCTACCTTTACTGGTATAAAGGTAGACACACAGACCAATGCAACAGTATAGAGAACCCAGAAATAAAGTCATATAACTGATCAACTGATTTTCAACAAAGACAAAAACATACTGGAGAAAGGACACCAGTGGTAAGTGGTACTGGGAAAACTAGACAGCCACATACAGAAGAATGAAAATGCATCCCTATCTCTTACCATATACAAAAATTAACTCAAGGTGGCTTAAAGACTTAAATGTAAGACCCTGGCTCTGCACCTGTAGCTCAAGCGGCTAAGGCGCCAGCCACATACACCAGAGCTGGTAGGTTCAAATCCGGCCCCGGCATGCCAAACAACAATGACAACTACAACCAAAAAATACCCAGGTGTTGTGATGGGCGCCTATAGTGCCAGCTGCTTGGGAGGCTGAGGCAAGAGAATCGCTTAAGCCCAAGAATTTGAGGTTGCTGTGATGCCATGGCGACATAGTGAGACTCTGTCTCAAAAAAATAAAGAAAGAAGCCATTTTTCTAACGTAATAATAATAGAGGCCGGCCAGGCTCAGTGGCTCACGCCTGTAATCCTAGCGCTCTGGGAGGCTGAGGTGGGTGGAATGCCTGAGCTCACAGTTTGGAGATTAGCCTGAGCCACAGCAAGACCTCATCTCTAAAGATAGCCAGGTGTCGTGGCAGGTGCTTGTAGTACCAGCTATTTGGGAGGCTGAGGCAAGAGAATAGCTTGAGCTCAAGAGTTTGAGTTTGCTGTGAGCTATGATGCCACCATACTCTACTGAGGGTGACAAAGTGAGACCCTCAAAAATTAACAAACAAACAAAAAACCCTCAATAGATATAGTGTGGATATAGTGAAAAGGGGACACTTAGACACTGTTGGTGGGAATGTAAACTAGCACAATTGCCGTGAAAAGCAGTATGAAGATTCCTCAAAGAACTAAAAATAGACCTACCATTCGACCCAACAATCCCACTACTGAGTATTCTACTCAAAGAAAAAGAAGTCATTATATCGAAAAGACACCTGCACCCAAATGTTTATCACAGCAAAATTCGCAATTGCAAAGATAGGGAATCAACCTAAGTGCTCATCGACTGATGAGTAGATAAAGAAAATGTAGTATGTACGGCTCTGTGCCTGCAGCACAGTGGGTATAGTGCCAACCACATGCACTGAGGCTGGCGGGGTTGAGCCTGGCCTGGGCCAGCTAAACAATAATGACAACTGCAATAACAACAACAACAAAATAGCCGGGCATTGTGGCAGGCACCCATGTTCCCAGCTGCTTGGGAGGCTGAGGCAGGAGAATCGCTTGAGCCCAAGAGTTTGAGGTTGCTGTGAGCTGTGACACCACGGCACTCTACTGAGGCTGACATAGTGAGACTCTGTGTCAAAAAAATAAAAACCATGAAAATGCAGTATGTTTATGTATGTGTATGCCTGTATATACACACACACACACACACAGAGTACTACTCAGCTATAAAAAAGAATGAAATAATACCTTTTGCAGCAAATTAGATGGAACAGAAGACCATTACCCTAAGTGAAGTATCTCAGGAGTGGAACAACAGATACCACATGTTCACTTATAAATGGGAACTAAACAAGGGATATAGATAGTTATAAAGAGCTGTAAGGGACATTGGGAACTAAGAAGGGGGGAGACTGGGAGGAAGGTAAGGGATAAAAATCTGCCTACAGGGTACAATCTACACTATTCTTGTGATGGGTACACTGACAGTCCTGATGTTAGCAGGATACAATTTCTCCATGTAACAAAACAACGCGGACCCCTACATTTTTTGAGGAAAAAAAAAGAATTCAGATTTTTCTGATTCAGAAACTCAACTGGTGCTTGGGAACTACTACACTTACAAAGATCTAGGCTATGAGGTCCTCCTAAATAGATGCGTCCCAGAAATTAAAAATATTCCATGGAAGACAAATCAGAGCACTAGATCTGCAGGTGTGTTTTCATTCTGGGTGAGAGCTGCCTGGTAGCCAAGAAGAGTAGTCGTATTTAATTCAATGGGGATACTGGAATTGTCCTTCCAATGTCTTTATTCCTGGGTAAGAAGGGGGACTGAGCACATTGCTTTTTATTATGTATGGAAATGGACACATGTTTAAAGGAAATTTGATAGAAAGATAGAGATGAGGATTTTTATATTATTTATTTATTTATGTATATTTATTTATTTACTTACTTACTTTTGTGGCAGTCTTACTCTGTTGCCCCAGGCTAGATGCTGTGACATTGGCCTCGCTCACAGCAACCTCAAAGTCCTGGGTTTAAGCGATTAAGCGATCCTCCTGCCTCAGCCTCCCAGAGTGCTAGGGTTACAGGCATGAGCCATCATACCCAGCCCGGCATTTTTATTTTTAAAGTCTGCCGTCTCTGTATCCACCTTGTATCCCAGCAGCATCATCAGAGATGCTAAGAACAGGGAGCTGCATGCGTTGGAGTAGGGGTGCTGTGAGAGCCCCGGGATACACTAGAGAGGAAAGATGCCCTTTGGAGACTCAATAGTGTTATGCGTGTGCCGAGTACTCAGTGTAGCTTCTGCAGCTTCCTGTGAACCGTCCACCGTTGGCAGAAAGACTGAGCAGTGTGGGACAACGGGCTCATCTCACTTGAAAGAGTGCAAGCCTGACAGCTGACGGGTCCCAGAGCAGCATATTTCACCTTGCCTCTTTTCTTGGACCATTCCAGCTGTCTGTGTTTGATTGACAGAGGCATTCGGCTGCTAAAAATACCCTACTGACCAAGTGCTCCCGATTCCGTCTAATGCTGAACATGGCTGCAGTCCAGAACTCAGCATATGCAGATAGCTCTTCTCACAAAGGAGCTCTTCAAAATTTCTCAGGCCCCATCTCAGAACCACACTAGCCCAGGAAATAGTCATTTTCCGCTCAGGCAGAAATGCTGGGTGATGAGTGAGACTTTTCCCAGGTCACTGTCTTCTTGCCTGCCCCCTCCCCACTTCCAGGAAAAGTGGCAGAGGGGGAGGTGAGGGCCCAGTGGCTGAGAAGGGGTGAAGAGGGGGAGGAGGCTCGTCCATTTATAGGCTTGCTCTTTGGGATGCTGAAGGTGCTGAAATAGCAACAGTGACAAGAGGCTTGGCTCACTGTTAAATATCTGGCATGCAGGACTGACGGACTCTGAGATGACAATAGAGAGCATGGAGAACGTGGAGGTCTTCACTTCTGGGGGCAAAGGCAGGGGTCTGAAGGCCACCAAAGAGTTCTGGGCTGCAGATGTCATCTTTGCCGAGCGGGCTTATTCCGCGGTCGTTTTTGACAGGTATGAAATGTGGGGACTTGCCGCCTTTTCTTCTGCTTGTTTGGCTGGTGCCAAACTTAACACACAGGGGAAGGGAGAACAACACTCACGGGATCCTTTTGGACAAAACAGCGCTTCTGACTCCTGTTTTCTGGCGTGACATTTTTTGCAAGGGGTCATTGCCAGTGTGATTAGCTATGGTTCCTAGAAGGGTGGTAAAGGTGAGCAAAAGCTTCGGGGCACCTTCTCCTAACACAAGTGAACTTGCCTGAAAGGGTGTGCTGCTTCCAAATGCTGTGAAATGAAGAAGAAACAAAAAACCTGAGAGTGTGAGGGTGTGCTGGGGTAGAAAGGTGGGTGTTGTGCTATGGAGAACATTTTCTTACAGAAAACTAGATGTAATAGCTTTTTTAGCTTCATTTGATATAATAAATACATTAAAAGATAAAGCAATTGCTGAGACTTAAAAAAAATTAATTATAGGGCGGCACCTGTGGCTCAGTGCGTAGAGTGCCGGCCCCATATTCCAAGAGGGGCGGGCTCAAACCCGGCCACGGCCAAACTGCAACAAAAAAATAGCCAGGTGTTTTATTGGGCGCCTCTAGTCCCAGCTACTTGGGAGGCTGAGGCAAGAGAATCACCTAAGCCCAAGAGCTGGAGGTTGCTGTGAGCTGTCGGGCCATGGCTCTCTACCAAGGGTGACAAAGTGAGACTCTGTCTCTAAAAAAAAAAAAAAATTAATTAGTCTCAGTGCTTGTGGCTCAGCGGGCTAAATCGCCAGCCGTGTATACCTTAGCTGGAGAGTTTGAATCCAGCCCCGGCCCGCCAAACAACAATGATGGCTGCAACCAAAAAATGGCCGGGCGTTTTGGTGGGGGCCTGTAGTCCCAGCTACTTGGGAGGCAGAGGCAAGAGACTCGCTTGAGCCCAGGAATTGAAGGTTGCTGTGACTCTCTGCAGGGTGACAGCTTGAGGCTCTGTCTCAAAAAAAAAAAAAAAAAAAAGTTTGAGACACAGCCTCAAGCTGTCACCCTGGATAGAGTGCTGTGGCATCACAGCTCACAGCAACCTCCAATTCCTGGGCTCAAGCGAGTCTCTTGCTGCCGCCTCCCAAGTAGCTGGGAGTACAGGCGCCCGCCACAACGCCCCGCCATTTTTTGGTTGCAGCCGTCATTGTTGTTTGGTGGGTCCGGGCTGGATTCGAACCCACCAGCTCAGGTGTACGTGGCTGGTGCCTTAGCCCGTTGAGCCACAGGCACCGAGTCTATTTTAGAAAATTTAGAAAGAAAAATAAAGATATCACCCAAATA
>CAUYON010026853.1:0-15030 GCA_963573935.1 Arctocebus calabarensis | reverse complement strand
GAGGTTGGGGCAGAGGGAGGGTAATTGGTGGGGCCACACCTATGGTGCATCTTAGAAGGGTACAGGTAAAGCTTGCTAAATGCAGAATACAAATGTCTTCATATAATAATGGAGAAATTGCCAGGAAGGCTATGTTAATCAATTTGATGAAAATAGTTAAGATTGTATATGAAACCAGCACATTGTACCCCCTGATTGCACTATTGTACACAGCTATGATTTAATGATAAAGATAATAAAATAAAATAAAATAAAAAATATATAAAAAAATAAATTTAGTAAGTCTATACAAGTAATTTTTCACCAAGTAGAGTGAAAAAAATATATAAAAAATAAATTTAGTAAGTCTATACAAGTAGACTATACAAGCACTTTTTTACCAAGTAGAGTGAAAAAAAGAAAAACAGTACTGAGTATGACCCATGTGTTTAGATATTGGTCTCAATACCTTTAAAGCGACATTAGAAGATAAGTGGGAAGAAATGAAAATTATTTACGTGAGATACACATAAACTTAAATACACATAGATTCCCATACTACCATAGTCAATTATTTATTGTCCATTTCATGAACAATTATCCTCATTTCTTATGAGTTAAGAATTTTTCTTTTTTTATTTCAAAAGATTAAGGAGGTACAAAGAAGCAAAGGATAGCTTATAAAATACTTAAGTTGGGACTCATAGTGTGCCCATTACCAGAAGTGCCCATTATACTAGATTGGTAAGTTTTTATACTTTACCCCCTCATTATTCCCCCTTCTTGGTTTCCAGTCTCTTTTACATCTTTTTGTGCCCATGTATACCCACCACCTACCTCCCAATTATAAGTGAGTACAGGTGGTGTTGGATTTTCATTCCTCAGACACTTCACTAAAGATAGTAGTCTCTAGTTCCACCAAATTGATGCAGAACACATTATTTCATTCCTTTTTATGTCTGAGTAGTACTCCATAGCATACATACATATACACCACATTTTCTTTATCCACTCATGAGTTGATGGGCACTGAGATTGATTCCACATCTTTGTAATTATAAATTCTGTATTTCAATATAGGTGTCTTTAGTTAAAATTAATTCTTTTCCTTTGGGTAGATACATGGTAATGGGATTGCTAGACCACATGGTAAGTCTACATTTATTTCTTTAAGGAATCTCCATAATGTTTTCCAAAGAGATTGAACTAATATACTTTCCATTAACATTGTCTAAGCATTCATTTTTCTCTGCAACCACATCAGCATCTATTGTTTTTTGACTTTTCAATTCCTAGCTCTTCTAGGATCTGGAAGTGGGAGCACATTACCTGAGCCAACTGAGTTGTGCTACCATCTCTTTTTAGGTGGATTGAACCTATCTGCTTTCAAGGTGGTCATCATAATCTCATACACAGACACATACATGTACACACACACACACACACACCCAGGTAAATGTTCCAAAGGCTGCAAGAAGCAAAATGAGAAGACAGCAACCTCTAAAGCAACCTTGGCTCCCAGTTTGTTCACTCAGTGATCATCATAATTGAGAGCCTGAATTAAAGAAGAGAGTTGAGGAGAAGCAGGAGAAGCAGCAAGCTGCCCCCAAATAACAAAAACAAAAACCGAGAGTATGGAGAGCTACTGTCAGGCTTTCCTGAGACATCAGGAAGAGTTCTAGCACCCAGAGAAAGTTTTGCAGGAATTAAATGTTTTCTCAGCTGGACAATGGGGCCACAAGCAAGGCTTATTACAAGGAATTCCATAAGATGGTAGAAAACTCTGACGTGATTCTGAAGTCTAGATGTCAGAGACCCATTAGGCTGCTGCTGTTCCAAATGGAGAAGACTTTCCTGCGGTCAGAAGGCAACAAGAAGCTGGTCCTGATCTTGAGCAAGATTGACCTACCCCTAGGTGACTGTGGAGAAGTAGCTGGATTACCTCTGGAATGAGTATTCAAGGCCATTGCTTTCAAGGCCAGCACCCAGCCTCAGATCGAAAACCTGGATCATTGCAGGGTATGAATGGACCAGGCCTTTGAGTCACTGCTGAAAAGTAGAGCCTGCTTTGGAAATGAAAATATCGTGAGAGTCCTGGGGAATTATTGCCACCTTGGTGAAGTTGACAGCCACCTCCATGCTGTGTTGTGGCCGTGCCTGATGTTGAGAAGAACAGCCTAATCAATGGCCTAGAGCACAGCTGTGCATGTAATGTGGGAACCATTCCTGGGGCCACCAAAGTCATGCAGGAGGGAATCTCATTTATTTTGATGTTGTTGATTTTCCCCCCTACACAAGCTAACTGTGTTCTTCAGACAAGATAATGCAGATCATGAGGATGGATGTTTGCTCTATAGCCAGGCTCTCATAGCTGCTGGCACATCGGAGGAATTATGGCCTCTTTCCAACTGTTCTTAGTCCCTTTGGCCCTGAGGATCTGTGAAAGGAATGAAGTGAAACAATCTCACACTAAGTGGGGGTCAGGCCCCTGCAGTTTCCTGATGGGCCTCATACTGAGAGCCGGAGAGTTAGCTACCTCCAGCGTACCCTGGGATCAATGTCCAAGGGAGAAATCACTGCTGCTTCCCATATGGGTACAAATCCATTTACTTCGTGCAAACTTAAACTTTAAATGGTCTCTGCATGCTGCAAATCCCAGGGACAAATTGTTTACTTTAGAGTAAGTATGACATTAAACATTTATAAAAATATTCATGAAGTTCTGCTATACCTGTCATCTCAATAAACTTTGAATTAACCCAGATAAGGCACTATCCTCACATTTCACATGAAGGACAGAGAGTTAACTGTGTAGCTTTTGAGTAGAAGAGCTAAGACTTGAAATTTATCTGCTTTTGATGTTTCATGCCAGTTTCCTTCACTTTAATTATTTTAGTGTAATTATCCATTCCATCGTGGCAGAAATTGTAAAAAGCATTTAGAGGCCTTAAATCATGGTATTTCATGAGCTCATCCTGAGAATGGTGCCGGTTTTATAGGAGTCATTTCTTCTTTGATGGAGATACATGACAGTGGTGGAAAGACCACAACACCCTAAGATACAAACCACTTCTTACCATAGATAAAGAGGAATCAGCATTTGGACTGACGCTTGGTGAATAATGTTTTTCTGCTCTTGACTAGTAACTTGCGATCCATTCTCTCTCTTTTTGGAGTGGTGCTTGCCCAACTTTATTGTGAACGCCTGGTTAATCTCTTTTATTCTTTTCAAAAACTTATTTCCATTTTTTCCCATACATTTTGGCAGCTTTAATTTTTTAAAACAATCTGAATTGACTGTGTCAGAAAGAGTGCCCTGTGTATGTAAGAAATAGAAGAGTAGAGAAAATCTTAGATCCAGGAAAGGTAGCAGCCTCTCCAGGCAAGTTTGCACAATCTGCCCACAGGGGAACTGGCACAGCAGTCCACACTGCTTCTTCCATAGCACTGTCATGTGCTTTGTTCCATTACTCATTATTTTTATTTCTATAATTCTGAAATTCCTGATTTTACTTCCTGGTCCACAATAGTTCTTCTTAGACCATTCCCTTATTGAAAAATAAAAGTCACTTCTTCCCACCTGGCTTAGTTAGTTCAGAGTTCCAAATTAACTCTGATGACCACCTTGATGGTGTTATGTATATTATGCAACCCTTACCCCCTTTTCTTCAAGGATTAAGATCACCTTACAAAGAACCTTTGCAACACCTTAGAGCTCAGTAATTCACCAACAGAGAAGGAGAATTTGGGAAATTTATTTTCCCCATTTGGAAATCATCTAGTTGCATTTGTGTAGATAATTTTCCTTCTGTGAATAATTTTTTAGAGAAATAGGAAACAATCTATTATTACTTAGGAAGAAAGATAAGAAATCAAAACTTGAAACTGGCATTAGAGGAAATAAAATAAAATCCCTTCCATTTCACAGGTAAATAAATTATTATACTAATGATACAGTAGCAGGTGAGAATCTGACTAATCTGTACATACATCAAGAGAAAATCCATGCAATTATTCAATTTCAAGCATTTTAAAGATTTACTAAAGCCCTATTCCCCTTAGATTAAAAAAGTAGCTCAACAGTCAATATGGTTATAGTTCAGATCAGTCATTTTGGTAGCTCGTATAGAAAATAAATTAATTATCTTATATTTATCTTGAAGTTTTCTATAGTCTTTCTAATTACATCATTTCACTAATATGTTTAAAGAAAATATACACAGAAAGGAAAAAAAACTGAAAGGAAATGTACCAGAAAATAAGCCAAATTCAACAAATAATTTACTCTGTGT
This sequence comes from Arctocebus calabarensis, assembly GCA_963573935.1. Lineage (NCBI taxonomy): Eukaryota > Metazoa > Chordata > Mammalia > Primates > Lorisidae > Arctocebus > Arctocebus calabarensis. The sequence goes on along the minus strand of CAUYON010026853.1, from coordinate 10,759 downwards.
GACTTCCCACAGCTTACATTTACTTTATGAGTTTCTATGGTAAAATCAACTGTCATTTTTAAAGCATTTAATGTAAATATATTTGTCAATCAGAAAATTAACTTAACAGAAAATTCAAATAGTTAATGTGCTTATGATCATCATTTATGTCACAGTAAAACTGAGGAAGATAAAGTTTGTGAGTCCAACTTCTTATCTAGATACATCTGAAGGTAAAACATCATCAGATTATTTCCTATGCTAAATTGATAAAGTACAACCTAGAAAAAAAATGCAGTCCCTCCACACTTGGGTGATGAATGATCTTGAGTGAGAAATGTTATTATAAATGTACTGAATCATGAAATAAAGTTGTTATAATTAATCATGAAAATATAATGGATCTGCTGGAGATAAACATAGGCTCAGCAAAATTTTAAATCCAATAAAGTAGAGTTTAAAGCCATAAGTGCTTTCAGGTGGCTTACTATTATCCTGTGTAAAATTCTCATATTAAAGTCTACATTATGAATATATAATATGCTTCATCAGGGCTGATAGACTTAGGCCAAGAATTACAGGAAGTCTCTGCAGGACAAATAAGTGAGTATATATCCCCATGTCAGAAAGCTACTGAATAACCCAGTGAATGTGTCTTCATTCTTAAGAAAAAGAGCCAGAAGATACTGAGACCTCAAACATTTGTGGTAATAGAAAATTTGCCTAAAGTAGCTCACGAGATAGAATCAGTCTCGGTCAATTCCTAGCACATCAGTGTGGTTTGCCACACTGTGCACACGCCTGAGGTCTCCATAGAGGAAATGATTGTGTGAGAGTGTGTGTGTGTTGGGGGAGGCATGTGTTTTAATTACTGAGGCTTTTTATCATCAGAGAAAATTTGGCATGATATTTGATTTGCCCATGAGTAAAAGGTAAATTTTACACAATTAAAAGCAAAACAATAACATGAAAGAAAGCAAATTCAGGAAGTAGATGTCATCAATTTCAGGTTGGGGCATTATATACGAAAAATTCTAGCCCCAGCTATAATATCAATTCACTGGATGGCCTTTGGGGACTCATAAACTGAGTTAGAAGGTGGATTTTTATGTTGCACTTGTGATAGTTCTAGACAACCTTGACTCATGTGAATTTGTGAAAAAAGGGGAGAGTATTAATAGTCTACAAAGCACAAGTCAAGAAAAAAAAATCATGGGGGTAAATCATTACATACAGCTGGAGACAGAAGTTGGAACAGTGTTAACATAACTCATACTCTGTCCTCTTATTCCAAGAAAGCAATATTGGTTCATTCAAATTAATTTTTTTTTTTTTTAAAAAGCTGTGATCTAAAGTATGTTCCAGAATCAAATAGATAAGAAAGACGAACAGACTGATGAACCTAAAAACTGTACCTAGCTCTAAGTTTCTATGATATTTTATAATTTTTTTTTTGAGATAGCATCTCAAGCTGTCATTCTGGGTAGAGTGCCATGGTGACACAGCAACCTCAAACTCAAAGTCTTAAAGGATTCTCCTGCCTGAGCCCCCAAGTAGTTGGGACCTTTCCCATTTTAATTCTAAGTAAATGATAGGGACAAATATTAGTTGCAAGTCTTTGGACTCCCAAACCTGCTCCTTCCCCTTTACCCTCTCCCATGTAATTCATTAATCAGGTTAACCAAGAATTAACCATATCCACAATTCACCTCATCTCACTCAATCTACATTTGGAGGTTTTAGTCAGTGCTCTTAATGACCCAACAATTCCCTCTCCTTCCTATTAAAAGCATCTTAGGAACAAAAATTGATGCCCTAGTTCCATCTATCCAGGAGCAAGATATATGACAGTGGTTTATTCGATCCTTACTGATCCTCAGGATAAGTTAGAGGTTAAGGTTCTGGAATAAATAATAGGAAGTCTAAAGTCTAATAAGACCATCACAAATAATTCCTAATCACAAGTGTATTTATCTTCTTTATAATTAGAAGATGGCTTTAGATTTTTTTTTTCTAATAAATAGTTCTGAGTAAAATCTGCATTTACAGAGGGATATTTCATTCCTTGAGGAATTAGTATCTTTTCTAAGTGGCTACTGAAGTGTCACTCATGTCTTGAAACATGGAGCATGTACATATATCCTGTATCAAATGTGTTCCCTTATATTGATTTCATTCTTTTGCAAATAAACTTTGGCATGTATCCCTGAAAAAATCCAAACAGTGTGGACTTCAAGAGCATGGTCATCCTTTCAAAATTATAGAGACACTATTTTTTTTTCAGTTATAAAGCCTCTTCTGAGACCTTGGATAGGACAATTTTCTTTTCATTGTCACGGATGCCTTGGAAATATGAGTTTTCATATCTACAGTTTGTTTCTCCAGGTCAGATCTTACCCCTACATGTTGTGGACAGCAGCAACCTCCAAATTCTCCCTTATTTATGTCAAGAGTCTCCTTGTAAGCAGGATGAACATGATGTAGTGACTGCTTATGTCCTCACAGGGGATGGAGATGCACCAAAAGCCCTTTCACTGCCATTTTTACTGATAATGTTCTCTGTGTCATGATACGGAATTCTAAAAGCTTAATGGCTGGAAGAGAGAACAGCAGTTCTTTCTAAATTATAAGCATAGATCGGCCCTGCCAGTGCCTTCATTATCTGATGCTGACACCCCATAAACTGTAACTGTCTCCATCAACTCTATGACCTTGCCATGTGAACTACTTAACATTCCCCACTGTGTCAAAATCTCTTTCACCTCTCAGTTTCTTATCTATGGCTGGAATGCCCTCTCCCCCTTCTCTTTGCTCTCTCATTCTTAATAATTCTTACCTTAGTTCAGCACTTATTTCCTTCCATATCATTCCTAGATTCTCCTAGATAAGTTCTATTTCCTCCTAAGAACTCTTATCTCTACTGTAAATATCTGTTTAATTGTTACTATTTCTGGATGATGAGTTTCTTGAAGGCAGAATATGATGTTCTAAATCTTTGTATGCTCTGCAAATAGCACAATGCTCAAGAGGCAGTAAGTAACCAAATGAGTACTTGTTTGCATGAAGAAATTACTCAATTTCTTACTCAAGTTAACTGGAATTTCTGGTTATACACAATTTTTGATCAAATATTTATTTTAGATTATTAAATTAGCTAAAAATCCCACCAAAACCAAAAGCAGGAAGAATATTAGGTATCTTTTTCAAAAGTAAAAAAAATAAAAATAAAATAAAATTCAGTGGGGATTCAGGATGGGAATTGAGCTTATCTATTTGTGTAGATATACTGCTGTGACACAGATGTTTTGTAGGACCAATTATTTACTCACTGACTAGGAAGAATTCAGCAAAAACCTCTGATAAAGCTGTTTACCTAGCACACTCCAGGGATTATTCTGTCTTGAGGAAAATGATCTGTGGCAAGGGCAACTTGTATATGTTCAATTGTTTTTTCTAAGTATAGAGTTTCCTAGCCTGCTGGCCTTTCCACGTCCTGGGGGAGTTTGTGATGTGGTTGTCAAGGAGGCCAACACATCCATTAAGCCTTTCTGGAGATGTACAAGTGAAAGTTATTCTTGAGCTCCCAGCTCCATGTGCTTGCCGCTGAAGCTGTTGAGGGAGTGGTTTTATAAATATAAATACTAAACCTCTCTGGGAATGTGGCTGAAGCCTCTCAGCCTCTTATTTTTGGGTAGCCTGAAAACGTTTCTGAGTAGACACCGCAAAGTGCTTTCTGGTGTTAGCGTCATAACCTCACTACTCTCTCATTCAATAGTAAAGCAGGGAATGTCTCAACAAACCATCCTATGCAGGTACCAACAATCACATAATTCAAGAGTTTTCTCGGCTTGGCACCTGTAGCACAGTGGTTACTGCACTAGCCACATATTCCAAGGGTAGCCAGTTTGAACCTGGCCCTGGCCAACTAATCAACTGCAACAAAAATATAGTCGGGCATTGTGGTGTGTGCCTATAGTCCCAGCTACTTGGGAGGCTGAGGCAAGAGAACCACTTAAGCCTAAGCCCAAGAGTTTGAAGTTGCTGTGAACTGTCACTCCATGGCAATTTACCAAGGGCAACATGGAGAGACTCTGTCTCAAAAAAAATAAAAGAGTTCTCTGAAAGCAAAGGCAGACCAATGGATGTTGAGCAAACCACAACAGAAATCCAGGACAGTCTTTGGGCTCTCACTGGAAAGTAAAAACTTCATTAAAAATCAGTTGTTGCTCCATCCATGGAACATATTCTTCTTAGCAAAGTATCTCAAGAATGGAAGAAAAAGTATCCAATGTACTCAGCCCTAATATGAAGCTAATTTATAGCTTTCATATGAAAGCTAAAACCCAATTATAGTACAAGAATACAGGGAAAAGGGTAAGGGAGGGGAGGGGTGGGGGGGAGGGTGGGTGGAGGGAGGACAATTAGTGGGATCACACCTACTGTGCATCTTAGCAAGGTACTGGTGAAATTTATTAAACGTAGAGTATCAATGCCTTTATATAGTGATCAAGAAAATGCCATGAAGGCTATCTGTAACAGTACGATCAAAATATTTCTGATTGTATATGAAGCACATTCTGCCCTATGATTGCACCAATGTACACAATTATGATTTAATAAAATTATTTTTAAAAATAAACATAGAGTATAGAATGAATAGCATGTATATATTTTGTATATTTTATGTATATATATATATATATATATATATGTAAAATGAGCAAAAACAGTGCAAGGGCAAGGAATAAAGAAATGAGAATGCAATATTGTAAGCTACTCATGCCATGAAATGTTTGTCTATCATCCAAAAGTAGGCTATAATCAGTTAAAGATATATATAGTAATCCCTTCAGCAATCACTAAATTAACAAATCAAAGAGTTATAACTAATAAGCCACAAAGGCATTAAGAGAGTATCTTAAAAATAAAAGAAGAAAGAACAAACAAAGGATAAATGGTGTACTAGTCATTATTCTCAAAAAATAACCCTGAGTTCTATGCATATGTGAGTATATGTATGTATGTGTGTTTATATATCTTATATATATAAACAATGCAATATATTATATGTAGAGAGAGACAGAGTAATATTTGTTACAGGGAATTAGTTCGTGTATTTATGGAAGCTAAGGAGTCCAAAAATCTATAATCAGGGAAAGTAGTTAAAGATGGCTGACCCAAGACACCAACTGCCACATCATCTCAAAAAGAAGGAAAAAGTTTAGATGAAAAAACGGGAAAAATGTAGTTCAAGTATCATTCTGAGGGAAAAGTGCCAGAACCTGCCAGAGACTCCATGGGAAGTAGTTGTGGAGTAGAGCAAGAAGGAGCAAGAATGTGCATCAGTCAACCCCTGAGAGACTTAGAGTTCAGTGAAAAGAGCAGGTGGAGTTGTTTTTCCTCCCTCCTTAATGGGCTCTGGCAGTCAGTGGGCTCCTTGGGTGTTAGAGTCTTTTCTGTCTTTATCAGCCCAAAAGTTGCTGGGATAGCTTCTTGAGGACAAAGCACCAGGATGCCAGCCACCTTGGGATTACTTCTCACCACCACCACAAGCTAAGACAACAGGCATCATATTGTTTCTCTAGCACTTTGCACCTCAGTCCTCCCCAGGGTGCTTCAGCCCCTCAATTTTTATTTGCTCATTCCCACACACACATTTCCTAATCCTGGACCAGACTATGGGAGTTTCAGGGGGCCTATGGGTCCTAGAATATCTGCATGACCCCAGAGCATAAAAATTCTGAGCAAGCTGCCTTTTGAGAGAGGGACAGAGAAGACCAGAGTGTTACTTCTCCTCCATCCAGACTCTTTTGTTTGTTTGTTTGTTTTGCAGTTTGGGGCTGGGGCCAGGTTTGAACCCACCACCTCTGGTATATGGGACCAGCACCCTACTCCTTTGAGCCAAAGACACCACCCCCATTCAGACTCTTCTCCTCCCCTTCTTCTCCTCTGCCCACAGTAGAGCCAATAGAGACTGAGCTGAGGCTCTCAGGAGTGGCTGCTTCTCTTCTGTTGGTGCAACCACAACACTGAGACTTCCACAGAGAATGGTGCTCAAACCTTTCCTCTTAAAGACATGCAGAAGACTAAGGGATGCTTGGACTGTTAGCTACTTGTTCATTGACCTTCCTTAGTACTGCTTATTTGACTGCTACATTAGATCAGGGCACACCCCAAAGCAGAAAGGTATCAAACCTGCTTGAGCACCTCAGAGACAACTTGGGACCACCACACTTCTTGGCATGGCAAGGGATTAATCTTTGAGGAACTGGGAATATGACCACAGAAAAGACCCTGTACCCTGATGACTTTTGTTACTTGCAGGCATGGAGGGGAGATGCGTGAAATAATCTCAGGAAGATAAGGAGCCCACATGGGCAGAACTGAAAAAAGAGTACAGAGTGGTCCCAGCCCCAACATATACATGGAGCAGCTGCAGACCAAGGAGAAACAATTATTCAAGTTCCAGTCCAAGATCAAGTCCAAAGGAAGGAGAAAATTGTTGTTCCAGCTCAAAGACAGTCAAATAGAACATCCCCCTGTATTCATGGAAGAAACTTTTTGTTCTATTCAAATTTTTAATTGATTGATTAGGATCCACTCACATTAGGGTAGGAAATTTGTTTTACTCAGTCTACTGATAATGATAATTTCATCCAGAAACACCTTAGTAGACACATGCAGAATAATGTTTACCAAATATCTGAGCACACCATAACCCAGTCAAATTGATACATAAAACTAACTATCCCAGATGGAATAAGTAGAAAGCAAATACAGTACAACCTCTGTTGGTTGAACACCCAAGGGATTTTAACAAACTGGTCAACACACAGAGGTGATCAACATAAGGAACAAGGCCTACCATACTGCATGTACATGTGGTGCATGTCCAGTCTATGAAAATTAGGTGACCTTAAGGAGGTGGTCAAAGTAGGGAGGTGGCCAACTATGGAGGTTCTACTGTAGTAAGATAAAAGATTTAAATGTAACCATATAAATAATCACACTAAATTCAAGTGATCTAGACACCAAAATTAAAAGTCAGATATTATCAGATTGGATTAAAACACAAAACCTAACTACTTGATACCTCCAAGAAATGAGCTTTAAATATAAAGATATAAATAAGTTAAAAATAAAAAATAATAAAGAAATATAGCATACTAATACTAATCAAAAGCTATAGTGGCCATATTAAAATCAGAAAAATTAGATTTATGTTGCAGAGCAAGAAAATTACAAGTGCTAAAGAATGTCATTTCATAATGATAAAGTGATTATCATTATGACCTCATCAGAAAAACATAAACATATGAGATAGAAAAAAAATTTTTAATTGAAAAAAGTAATGCAAAAAATAATAATGTATATCAGAATAAGAATCATATAGAAAAATAGATAAACAGAAAAAAATGAGACTATTATTGGTCATTGAAATCTTTTCTGAAAAAGAATCCATTAGAATTCACCTCCATAAATGATCGAACAGTGGGACTTTATATATGTGCAATTCTGTAAGTTTAGATCAGTAAAACTTCAACAGGGCATTAGAATCACTTATGTAGTGGGTGGTGCCTCTGGCTCAGCGAGTAGGACACCAGCCCCATATACCGAGGGTGGTGAGTTCAGACCTGGCCCTGGCCAAAATGCAACCATAAAATAGCTGGGCATTGTGGCGGGCGCCTATAATCCCAGCTGCTCAGGAGGCTAAGGCAAGAGAATCGCCTAAGCTCAGGAGTCGGAGGTTGCTGTGAGCTGTGATGCCACAGCACTCTACCAAGGGCGACAAAGTGAGACTCTGTCTCAAAGAAAAAAAAAAGAATCACTTATGTAGCTTATTTAAAATGCATGTGCCTGGCCCCCCATGAGTGTTTTAATTCAAGTCTGAGTATGCATATTTAAAATTTCTCTGGCAACTCTGATGGGCACACATCAAGATTAAGAACAATTGACTTATGTCATCTAAGACTATATCTGTCCTTGACTTATGTTTCATATCAATACACTGAGATAATGAGACAAAGAATTTCTCAGAAATGGATGTGTGTCAACAGTGACAAAATATAAGGAAAGTGAGAAATTGTGAGAGCATATAGCTCTTCCACATTGTACATGCCCTTCACTAAAATGTAAGATGTCATGCCTGACAACCCAACCTGACAACCCAATGTCCTCTATTTATTTCTTATTTATATATAAATATGTAATATGTGTGCTAATATTTAGCATATTATATATTATTAATATATGCCAATATATTAATATGTAATTAATATTAATGAATATTTTTCATATATTGTATATTATGTATTTGTATTGTAAATTATGTATTTTACAAGATAAAATTTTAAAAAATAGTCAGCTAGATAAATATTTAGTCGACCACGAATATACAGTTTGAGTCAGGGAAGTCAGAGATCAGGGTGCCAGGATGGTCTAGGAAGGGCCTTATTCCTGTATTAGAGGTGATTGCCTTTCTACTGCATCCCAACAAGGTGGAGAAAGACAGGGAGTAGGTTCTTGAATGTCTCTTCTTAAGGGGATGCTAATCTCATCACAAGACCTAATTACCTCCCTAAGATTCATCTCCAAATACATTGGGGGTTACAGCCTTAACATATGTATTTTGGCAAGATACAAACATTCAGTCCATAGCATATACCAATGTTAAAAGTAGGATGATAAATAATTCCTTTTAATAGTTCCATGTTTTCTATATTTGCTACAACAAATATGTACTCTTTATGTAATTGAGGAGGGAAAAATCCATAATAAGTTACAATTTTTATGGCTTAGAAAGGATTCTGCTTTCAGCCAAAACAGATTAACTTGGAGAGAAGCAATTCTGCCACTGAGAATAGCAAATAACGTTTGTAAAACACAGAAAAACAGTTTGAATGAAGGTATCAAGATGCTAACACAGGCAGGACTTGCAAGAATGAGATCACAGAAAGAAAACTCATTGAGATGACATTTTTCAATACTTTCCCATTCAAAACACTTGTTAATTCATAAGTAATGTGGACCAGAAAACTTAGAAAGTAAGGGTAAAAAATGGATAGTTGGGAAAAAAAATTAAATAGAATTTTCAGCAGTCTCAACAGCCCCAGAAAGACATACTTGGATTTTATGGCTACCAAAGTAGTTAGAACTTGGGTTAAGATTCTGTAGAGAAGGCAGGCTCAGAAAAGTAAACTTGGTGCCTAGGGTCAAAAAAGAGTACCTGCTAAGATGCTAAAAATCTCAGCAGGACTATTGGTGATCTCATTGTGCTGAATAGAGAAAAAAGAATTAATTGTCTCCTTATTAGAGAGATACTGATAAGCCACCTTAGACCTGTGAAGTACTATTCCATAGTGAAGGTGAAGTAGAAATAGATCATGTCTTTAAACAGACAGAAATCAAAGTTATAGTAATATTAAGTCCTGATTAAATCCTGGTGATTTACTCTCCTCTAGAGGAAAATAATCTCTACACTACTTCGCACACAATGTCTGATATTAAACCGAAAATTACCAGGCACACATATCAAAAGAAAAGTATAAGACATAGAGCAGATGATAACAATGAAAGGAGTCATTTAGAAAAGGAAGGATAACTGGAGAGAGAAGCACAGACATTCAAGAAAGAATGAAAAGCAGTAGAAAGGATACATATGGATTCATTAAAGCTAAATGAATACTGTCTATAAAACAGTAATAAAAATGCCTTGTGACTTTCAATGTATAGCGTTTTAAAATATGACAAAAATGTACAGAGAAGACTCAATAGTTCCAGACATGTATACACCCACTAACACAGCTTTGAATATATAAAGTTGAAAGATTAAAAGGAGGAATAAACAGTTTCCCAGTCATAGTGGGAGACCTTAACATATCACTCTATTTTTAATAAAACAAATGAAAAAAGCAAGAATATAGACCTGTGTTGTCCAATATAATAACAAGGCACATGTGGCTGTTAAGCACTTAAAAAGTGGCTAGTACAACTGAGGAATGAGATTTTAAACTTTATATATAACTTGAATTAATTTAACTTAAATGTAAAAACTTAAGCACTATAAGTTTATTTTGTTAACTACAATTTTATTGTTTTGGTAGGGCTTTATTTCACTTTATTGCATTGGACAAAATATTACTGCTGTACTATAGCAATTATGTCAGATGGTTGTATCAGTTTTAGTATTACACATAAAGAAAGCATCAATCTAGCTGATGATTTTTTTCTTTCGGTTTTTGAATTTATTTATTTATTTATTTATTTATTTATTTATTTATTAAATCATAGCTGTATACATTAGTGCAATCAAGGGGTACAATGTGCTGGCTTCATATACAATCTGAAATATTTTCATCAAACTGATTAACATAGGCTTCGTGGCATTTTCTTAGTTACTGTATGAAAACATTTGTATTCTGCATTTAGTAAGTTTCATCTGTACCCTTCAAAGATGCACTGTAGGTGTGATCCCACAATTACCCTCCCTCCACCCATCCTCCCCTCATATTCTTGTGCTATAGTTGGGTTATAGCCTTCATATGAAAGCTTTCTCCATATTCTTGTGCTGTAATTGGGTTATAGCCTTCCTATGAAAGCTATAAATTAGCTTCACAGTAGGGCTGAGAACATTGGATACTTTTTCTTCCATTCTTGAGATATTTTGCTAAGAAAAATATGTTCCAACTCCATCCATGTAAACATGAAAGAGGTAAAATCTCCATCTTTCTTTAAGGCTGCCTAATATTCCATGGTATACATGTACCACAATTTATTAATC
>CAUYON010026849.1:0-10588 GCA_963573935.1 Arctocebus calabarensis | reverse complement strand
CAGCTTGCCTTCACATTTTTTTTCTGCAGATACTCTTGGGACTTGTGTTGTATTTGAAGAAAATATTGAACATGGTAAGTGATTGCTATGTTAGCCCAACTATAGTTTACTATATAAACTACTTTTTTTTTTTTTTTTTTTAGAGACAAGAGTCTCACTTTATTGCCCTGGGTAGAGTGCCATGGTATCACACAGCTCACAGCAACCTCCAATCCTGGGCTTAGGTGATTCTCTTGCTTCAGCCTCCCGAGTAGCTGGGACTACAGGCGCCCACCACAACGCCTGGCTATTTTTGTTGTTGTTGCAGTTTTGGCTGGGGCCGGGTTTGAACCTGCCACCCTCAGTATATGGGGCCGGCGCCTTACTGAGCCACAGGCGTCGCCCTCAATTGCTAGCTTTAAATGCCAAAAGAGTTCCTTCAAGGAGCCTAAGACATTAATGTATCCTGAAGAAATCAAACATGAAAAATTGAGTGAAGTATTGGTTCCAATATTTCATAATTATGCCTTATATAAATTTTATAAATTTTATGGTATCAAGAATAAAAGATAAGCATGTTTTAGACTATAAAAAATAAAATGTAGACCAGAGATTCCAGTCCTGAGAAAATTCTGACACCCCCATCCCCAGTTTAGCTGATTTCAATTATCATATGACTCCTAGTAGGAGAGGCCATCTGAACTGCAACCAAGCAACTTAAAGATTTATAAATCAGTGGCTCTAATCCTAGTCAGAAGGAAAAGGAGCAATGCACTTCAGGGAAGACAAAGTACTCAGGCTGTACAGAAAGACTTCTGACGTCAAAGGTCAGCTTTCTACAAATGAATTCAAATGTGCAAATCAGGGCCCTGCCCAGGAGGGAGCATCATTTACTTGCAGGCTAATAACCCTGCCATGAGGATGCACAGGGCCCAGGACCAAAAAAGGGCACCACCCATGCTTTCAATTTCTGCACCATTCTGCCTTTGGGGAATTAGGAATATGAAAGTGACTAATTCTCCCAAATGTCATACATCTTACTTTCTGTGACATGTATTTCCTCTTTGAATCCTTACAGCACTACTCAGACATTCTAGCCACTGTCTAGGAGGAGACCTCATTTTGGTAATTATGGTAGATAGCAAATGTGATCAAACATTTACAAAAAGGAAAAACTGAAGCACAGAAAGTTTTAAGCATCTAAAAATCAAAACTAAAGCAGCGCCTGTGGCTCAAAGGAATAGGACGCCGGCCCCATATGCCGGAGGTGGTGGGTTCAAACCCAGCCCCAGCCAAACTGCATAAAATAAAAAGTAAAAATCAAAACTAAATTCACAAGAATAGAATTAAGAAGGAAGTGAAGTTCTTTTTTAATTACCCAAAATGTTGAATTTGGGCTGGAGACAGTGGCTAACTAACGCCTGTAATCCAAGCATTCTGAGAAGCTGAGGGAAAGGATCACTTGAGGTCAGGAGTTCAAGACCAGCCTGAGCAAGTGTGAAACCCCTGTATCTAAAAAAAAAAAAAAAACAGAAAAAATTAGGCAAGCATGTTTATATGTGCTTATAGTCCTAGTTACTCAGGGGGCTGAGGCAGAAGGATTGCTTTAGCCCAGGAGTGTGAGGTTGCAATGAGCTATGATGATGACACTGCACTCTAGCCCAGGTGAGAGAGCGAGATTGTGTCTCAAAAAAAAAAAAAGAAAGAAAAGAAAATGTTTAATTTGAAATATAATGACTTACTGGATTACTGACATAATCAAAAAACAGTGTGTAAATTTCTAGACTCTTTCACAGGATAATCTCACACCATCTAAGGGTCGGCAGACATGATCACAGTGGAAATAAAACAGGATATAAGCTAATGTAAAATCTTGCATAAGAGAGTGAGACTGAATCTCTGCCAGGTCCAACAGTATAAGAGGCGAAGCACTGGTCAACTTAAAAATGCCCATGAGATTGAATTCCATGAGACTGAGCAGACCAAGAGTCGAGCAGAAAGCAGACACCAACCAACACCCGAGGCACGAATCTCTGAACAGGGAAGATAGACACTCTGGGAAGGCTGATGGGGGGTAAGGAGTGGAGCAGAGAGACCAGGGAAGAACTCCCTGAGATAAAACAGCCAACAGGGACAAAGGCCTGAACCAGGCGGAGGCAGCTGGACCCATAACGAAGGCACTGAAGTGAGAGAGAACTGCTTGATAAGAATGAAAATGTAGGCGAGAGCTAGCGAGAGCATGAAAGGCCTTGAAAGACAAGCTCGGAGTCTGGACTTACACCTACACCTGAAGGGGAGCTTTCCAAGCAGTGTGTAGGAGAACAGCACAGTCTGTATTTCAGAGCCATCCTGCTGTTGGAGTAGGAAGGGAAGCCAGTTAGAAGACTACCGCAAGTCCAAGGAGGGACGGTGAGGCTGGATGTGCGTGCACTTGAGTGGGGAGCAGGGCTGTGATAGGGAGGAGCAAAGACGAACCCATCCTTCCTTGCGGCCCTCAGAAAAATTCTACCTGCGCAGATGCCAGACTTCTGGTCTCCAGAACTGGGAGAGCAAAACTTCCGTTATCTCGGTCCCCCAGTGTATGTGGTACTTTGCTAGGGCGGCCCTAGGAAACCAGTGCAGAAGGAAAGCCACCCAGGGAAGGAGGGAGGGTGGAGGAGGGTTGGTAAAAGGGCGCAGCAGGACACAAGTACAAGACCATCCATGGCTGCCTGAGGTTCCAGCTACAGCTGGAAATGATAGATATATTTATAGAGTGATTTCCTCAAGCAGCTCTTGGCAGAGCAGAGAAAAAGGTGCCAGGTCAGAATCAAGGGCTGGCAGAAGAGATTACGAGCACAGTACAAAGGCATGAGGCTACTGGGAACAAGAGAGTGAAGCACCACGAGTGAACAGGGAAGAACAAAGAGGAAGAAAGGACGGACGGCAAGTGGGCTCCGGCCAGGAGAACGGGATGGGGCAAGCAGGGAAGGGGCGTCTAGAACTGAAGCCGGCAAGCAAAAAATACAGCAAGGGCAGCAGGAGAGAGACAGATGGCAAAGACTGTTCGTGGGATTTAATATTTTAAACTTGCGACAGTCCCACTGAAATGGGGAAAGGAGGTGTGAGAGGAGAGGCTAGGGTGCTCAGATGCTCGGTCAAGGCGTACAGTCCACAGGGGCACTGAGCCCTCCTGGGACAACAGGTGGAGGAAAGACGGAACCAGCTTCCACAGCTCTCACTCACTGGAAAAGAACGCCAAGACAGTTCTCACAAACTGTATTTGCACCTAACCCCAAAACTCTGGTTCTCATAAAAATCACTGCCACATTTATCTTCTCTGGTATTTTTCTACCAATAACAAGAAAAACACAGACTAGAAGCAAAGGTCAATATACATAAAATGATTATGTTAAACACACAGAAAACAAGTTCACTCACAAAAATGTGCTTGTAGCATTCATAGATCAGATTTTAAGATTTTTATATGCTTTGTACACATTTTCCTAGGATCTTCTTCTACAAAATAGCTGAAAGATGCTAAAGTAAGGACTGACAGCCCCTTCTATTTCACTCACACGAAATAACCAACTAGAACAGAGAATAATTAGAAAACTCACAAATCATCACCCATTTTTTTCAAATAAATTAACTGGCTAATTATCTGGATTATATACCATAAACAAAGGAAGCTCTTTGCATTTCAAAAGTTTATTCCAATCATTAACATTTTTGTATTTCTCACCCAAGAACCAAGCAGAGTTGAGACTTTGCTCTGGCAACTCTCTGGAGCTAAAAAACAGAAGTGAGAGGCAGAACTGCGCAATTTAACCTTTAAAATATGCACAAGAACAATTCATGAATTGCTGTAGCTATAGACATTTCCAACTCTTTCTGTACACATATAGTTATACTTAATTGGAGCTTTTATCTCCAACATTCAAAAGTTGTTATGTGTGGCAATTTTACACTGGTAGAGATCAAATATGTTTTCTGCACTTTTACGTATTGTCATTATTATTCTAAAGCAAATCATTAAATCGAAAGATAAGAGTTCAAAATTCACCTAAAGTCACACTGTAACTACTATTCACTGCCCCAGGAAAAATGCAGCCCCTTGGGGAACATGGCCTGGACATTTATTGGAGACAAAAGGCTAAAAAAGACATTTGGAAAGTTCTGAACAGTTTCATAGATAAGAGCTCCACACCTACTGGAGGCTGTCATCACAATGACCCCTAAAACACTATGCCCACTAAAATCTATGGCACAAAATACCACCTTCTTTCACCTTCAATCTGGCTTAACCATTTGCTTCACCGGAAATTTCTTTTTCTTTTTCTTTTTTTTTTTTTTTTTGTAAAACAGAATCTTGCTTTGTTGCCCAGGATAGAATCCAGTGGCATCATCATAGCTCACTATAACCTCACCACTCCTCGTCTCAAGTAGTACTCCTGCCTCAGCCTCCCAAGTACACAGGACTACAGGTACCCGCTACCACACCCTGGATAATTTTCTGTAGAGACAGGGTCTCACTCTTACTCAGGCTGGTCTTGAACTCCAAGCCTCAAGTGATCCTCCTAACTTGGCCTCCCAAACTGCTAGGATTACAGGCGTGAGCCACTGCACCTAGCCCTTCAATAATTATTCATTTAGCCTTTTTGTGTTGGCCAAGTACCATGGCAAAACTGGAGGATCAAAACATCAAGAAGTTAGTCCAACCAAACCAAATGTGCAGCTTAAACCCACAGAAAATTAAATGCCTTATGTTTTAGTCAGGGCCCAAATACACAATGAATGAAGGGCAAATATGGTCATTCATAAAATGCCCTCTCTCCAATCATGATGAGTTTCAGTAAAATTCTCTACCATTTCCTTATTACAAATATCTGAAGGCCTCAATACTTAACTTCCAACAGTTCACACACACACACACACACACACACACACACAATGCAGTTCACAGCAAGCACTGGCATATAGTTCATGAATATATTTCTAGGCTAATTTTAAAAATTAGCAGCTATGGTATTTTAGTCTAAGAATAAATAAAACTGAGTATGTATTTTTCTCCTTCGTTCTAAGTCAAACATTTACACATACACTAGAGGAATTCTCTACATGGATCAGAGAGTAGCAACTAAACTCCAGCTCAGGCCGCCTCAGGGAGAGGAGGCTCTTTAAGATAAGGAGTCCTCTAGGTCATAAATACTGAGTAACCACACCTCACTGAGAAGCAAATAAGGTGACCCAACTCGAAAGTTTTAAGACTCAAATCTGAGTTAATTTCTGATGGGCTGTGCAGTCCTCTAGTTCCAGGAAAAGAAAAGTGCAAAACCAGACTTCAAGAAAATGTTTACCACTATAATCTGAAAATGGTCACAGGAGAACTCAGCTACTTCTTATTTAAGTGAGCAGAGGTCTAGCGCTCTTTTTGGACCTTGATAAAATTAAATTTTTTGTTAGTCTTTTTTTTTTGATGAAGATCCACAAACTTTAACCCAGGATAGAGTTCTATAGCGTCACAGCTCACGGCAACCTCCAATTCCCGGGCTCAAGCGAGTATCCTGCCTCTCCCTCCCAAGCAGCTGGGACTACAGGCACCTGCCACAACGCCCAGTCATTTTTTGGTTACAGCCGTCATTGTTGCTTGGTGGGCCCGGGCTGGATTCGAACCTGCCAGCTCAGGTATACGTGGCTGGCACCTTAGCCTGTTGAGCCACAGGCGCCAAGCCTTGTTAGTCTATATGTTGCTTAGAAACCTATATTTAGACTAGAGAGCAACTTGAAGATCACAGTCCACCTGATTTTACAAATGAGACTGTTGTATTTTTTTTTTTTTGAGACAGAGCCTCAAGCTGTCACCCTGGATAGAGTGTCGTAGCATCACGGCTCACAGCAACCTCCAATTCCTGGGCTCAAGTGAGTCTCCTGCCTCTGCCTTCCAAGTATCTAGGACTACAGGCGCCCACCAGGTCACATTTTGGTTGTAGCCGTCATTGTTGTTTGGCGGGCTCGGAATGGATTTGAACCCACCAGCCTCAGGTGTACGTGGCTGGTGTCTTAGCCTGTTGAGCCACAGGTGCGGAGCCAAGACTTTTGTATTAAATGAGTTAAATGACTTCCCTAAATAGCTGCAAAGTGGCAAATGGGAACTCATTGCCTAACACCCAGTTATTACTCTCTCTACCCCCCTGAAACAGATACTTACTCCTATTCAACAGATAGTTATGAACATTAACTATGTACAACACACTCTGGGACTACAACGCTAAAAAAAATGGTGGAGTTTAGAGAATATTAGCACAGTTTTAATACCTAAGTCAGCGCAGGAAGCCATTTATGGAATTTAAGGAATATCTGAAATTAACTCTCCTCAGAGCCCTAATTCTTAATTTCTAACTGAATCCTTCATCCTCTTTGTAGCCCTTCCAACTACAGAGCATGAATCTCATCAATGAAAGAACCAAAGATGATGATGATGAGGTGTCAATGAAGATGATAATACCAGTTACAGGGCATTTATTATATACGTCAGCCATCATTCTGGAATCTGTATATATGTTAGCATTTTGAATCCTCTAAATTACCTTAACAGAAAGATACTACTATTATCTCTACTCTACAAAAGACATGGAGAAATAAGTAAATTGTTCTATCAGAGGGTAGGTAAACTATACCAAGGCATGCCTCCTAGGATCCTGGTCCTGAGTCTTTCCTTGATTAGCTGGAAATTACCTGGCCCCTCTGGATCTCAATTTCTCTGTTACTGAAATGATTGAGTGGAGAAATGATGGTTTCTAATGGATCTTCCAGATCTACCATTCTTTGATTTACTAATTTGCAGTATCTAACCAATCTCTTGTGGTACTCTTTCTTCTGGAGGAAGAAAAACACTTTGTAAAAGCTAAGGATGATTTTTTCCCCAAATTACAAAATCCAGACCTTTGACTCTGTGGAGATTTCAGAATAAGAGACAAAGGGGGTTAAAAGTTTGATATATTCTTTACCTTATACATCCTAACCTTCATCTGGGCTCCAGTCTCAGGCTTTCCTTTTTTTGTGGAAGGCAATGGTACAGCCATGTGACTAAAAAATATACAATTATTAACAATGATATATAAACAAGAGGTTTTTTAAATCCTTAATGTTGATTAGAAGAGTATGTAAAAATATGGAGAAATACCATATTATAGGTTAAAGGAAAAAGCTCTAAAAGTAGACTATAATAATGGGCATGTTTGTTAAAACATGGGAAACGAAGCAAGAACATTCAACAGTGGTGGTATCTAGGTAACAGAACCTGAGAGATTTTTGTTTCTCTTTTCTTCTTCTTCTTTTTTTTTTTAATGTAAGCTTAAATTACTTCCATAATTAGAAGGGAAATCTTTCTTTATAAAGAGAAAAAAGGTGCCCAATATTCTCACACTGGTTTCTCCAAAGAAATACTCTCCTGAAAACATCTCAATTGACACCACTGCAGAAATTCCCGAAATACAGGTTTGGAGGAAAACACCATTATAACCTACTATGAATGGGAAAGAAAAGTTTCCTCTACTGCTTTAGGTCTAGCAGAAGTAAGTTTTAAAGGATGTTAACAGGAATGCTGGTAGGGGAAGTTGCTTTGGAGCCCAGGGACACACAGTATTCTAGAGCACAGCCAAGGAAAAAAAGAACAGGTGCAGCAGATGAAGCAGCAGCCCGTGACAGCCAAATGATGCCGACCCCATCCAGAAATCCCAGCTTGGGGCGGTTCTCCTTGTGTGGACCTGTCATGCACCACGGCCAGCCACATGGCCAAGGGGACTTTCCATGAGCACAAATAACTTTTCCTCAGTGAAGCACTGCAGTGGAGGGAGGACAGGTAGCATATTTCGTGAACTTTGTAACTATTAAAACAAACAATGAAACCAAACTACCTCTGACTTCATTAGGCTGTAGTTACGGTAAACACATCATACAGATACACCTCTATCCACATATAAATACACCCAACCCAACACATAGCCACATGTGGTCCATTGTACAACACAGGTCAATGACTGTGGCTTTGGATGGTTGCAGTGAAACATTTCACTCTCTAGCACACTGAAAACGTTTTGCAAGTACATGTTATTTCTCTGATTCCCACTTAATACCATAAAAACTCAGAAAAGAATAAAAGTTAATAATCACATTCAACATACTATTAATTACATGTGAACCTTCTGCCTTTCTACAGCTGGCTTTTTTACTACAGGTGTCCCAAACGTCACTACACAAAAGGAAAAGGTGAAATTATAGCCAAACATACCTTCGTTTAAAAAATACTCATTACAAAATTTTACAAAGCGGTGGCCAACATGTAGAGAATGTTTTGCAAATATTCTGTAAAATTTTGTAATGAATATTTTGTAAATAAAGGTACATTTAGCTTCAATTTCCCATTTTTTCTCTATATGGCGACTCTTGGGACATCCTGTACTTTGTAGCAAGTAGATAAAGACAGATCTGATATACAAAGAATAGGAATACTAGAACAGGAAAAGTCAGCTCCTCCTTTGGGAGACGGACAAACAATATGTGGCGTCAACACCACCTCAGAGCCGGATTCAGCCAAGGTTTGCAAGGAGGCCCTGATGCCCAGTGTCCCAGCAGCTCCAGACTGGCCCTCCGCATGCACATGGCACAGGGCTTCTTGAACACAGCCACCAGCAAAAAAGCAGCAACACAAAAGCCCGCATGTGTCTGGAAATCAGCATGTGCATTAATTTAAAAAGATACATTTCTGTGGGTTGCTACCCAAATTCACTTGAATAATTATTTAAAACTGGAAAATAATATAATGTAACTAAACAGATAACATCTCTTATTTGGTAATTTAAGGCATTTTTTGATGCTATGTGCAAAATTAGCACAGGCTGATTTTACCTGGCAGTAACTAAATACATCTAACATCAGATAAAGAAATTTAACCTACCTCATCAAAGGTGGTGTCATCTTTCTTCAAAGCTATGAAATAAAAAAGGGAAAGGAAACAGTTATTGGAAAACATCCCAAAGAGACTGAATATCTAAGTTCTAGAAAATGGAAATAAACAAAGCAGTATGGTGTTTTCATTTCAGAAAGTAAATTGTACCCCAACCTGAATAACAATGTTATGATACAAACAGGAAACGTGCAAATGAAAAGGGGAGAATTGCACAGCATGCATCTTTGTGAGACATTTTTCATAAATATGTAAATGGAACAGTCTTCCCAAATATGGAGAAGCATGTATACATTTCCCCATCTCTTCTTTAATTGGAGCATGTTTTAAGCAAAGTATAAAAGAATTACAAAGTAATCTTGAAGAAATTTCCCCCTAAACTCCTGGTTTGGGGACATAAGTCATCATGTGTGGTATACAGACCTCCCAAACCAACTGTTAGGATGATACTCACTCTGCATAGTGCCCTGAATGACATTTTCCTACTAAGAGAAGTTTAAGTACAATAATGAAAAACCAAGGGTGTAAAACAAGCATTGCAGAGTAAGAGACATAATTCAAACATCATAGCATGACAAGCTTTATTTTTATTTTCTTTTAATTTCGGATTAACATGAGAGTACAAATGTTTCGGTTACACTGTTTTCATTTCTAAGGTACAGTTCAAGTTCTAGTTGAGCCTTTCACCCAGGGGTATGCTGAATGCCCTCATATTTTATAGTAAAATATTTTCAAAGAAAACACTATGTTCAGGATATTTTAGAGGAATTAGCAAACGCTTCAAATTTATTTTAAACATACGATTATTTACAACTTAACTACAGGAATAAGTTCTGAGAAATGTGTTACAAGGCGATTTTGTCACTGTACTTAACACTAATCTAGACAGTATATTTACTACGCACCTAGGCTAAATGGCATAGCCTGCTGCTCCTTGGCTGCAAACCTGTACAGCGTATTACCCTACTGGATACTGTAGGCAAGTGGAACACCATGGTAAGTATTTGAGTATTTAAACATATCTAATCATAGAAAAGGTACAGTAAAACACAGTATAATAATCTGATGGGATATTGTGGCATATGTGGTCCTAGTAAATGCAGTCCCTGGTAGACAAAAAGTCATTATTCAGCACTATTATATGACTGCACATATCTTCAGATCTGGCTGCATTTTCTTTAAATACCAATCATAAATGTTACTAGACTCTATGCTCCACTTCCTCAACCCACAGTGTTTCCTTTAATCAACACATTTGTCTACTGAGTCCTTAACAAAGTATTAGTAATATTATTCTAAAGGCAAATAAGTTGCTCCTTCTGAAAAACTAACTTTTTTTGAATAAGAAATTAATAGCTCATTGATTTGAAATACAAAGTCCCACAGCCTCATCCTTAGCTCATTCAAGAAAGATCAACGGAGCATACACACTCTGTGATTGCTGTGTACAATGCAAAGCAGCAAGCTTACAACTCACGGCACAAATTGTTAAGCAATTTGCTCTGGACATTATGAAAGTTCTGGAAATTTAGCCATTTATTTTCTTAAGCCAAGCAACCAGTACGAGCTACAACCGGCACCATCCCTTAGGGAATAGCAAACAGGGAATGAAGACCCTCAAGGAGAGAAATGAAGAGCAGAAACCTAGAAAGTCTTGAACAT
>CAUYON010026848.1:0-17674 GCA_963573935.1 Arctocebus calabarensis | reverse complement strand
GAGGGGGAGAGAGAACAAAGAAATTAACATGGGAGAGGAAGAAGAATGTTCAGTTGAGAATAGGAGGTAATAAAAATAGCCTAAGAAAAGAAAGTGAAGTAAAGAATTATTTGTCGATAGCGCCTCCAAGAAAAGGATATTAAAAAAAAAACCAATCTCAAAAATATTATTATTCTTATATAGAACTGCAGTCTAGTCCGGCAACAGCGATCTTCTATGAAAGGGGAGTGTGGGAGCGGGGCTTGTGGCGACTGCGGGGGTAGGGGGCTCACAGTTGCTGCAGATCTCGGGGGCCGCGGCGGTGGTGTCACTATTTGTGGTGGCACCACGGCTCACTGTATCAGCAGCTTTGGCGGCTGCACTGCGACCGCAGCAGCACCTGCAGTGGCGGTTGGTATGGCCGCAGCTCGCAGCGGCTTGCAGAGGCAGTGAAGGCTTGAGGGGAGGGGGCTTTGTGGGGCTGTTGGTGGGAACTTGAACTTCAGTTATTCTCCAGCTGAAGTGCCTGGGGGCCCTCCTTGCCAACTTCCACAGCTCAAAGTGTCTTTTCTGCACCTCTCAGACTTCACCAGGGTCCCCGCCTAGTGTAACGCTGACTGGTCACCCATTCTTTCTCTCTCTCATTGATCTGGGGAAAAGGTGCTCACCATTTTGGACATTCCAATGTGTCAGTCCGGCAGAGTCCGGACCCCTCGGCTCATGCCAGGGCTGCCCGGGTCTCCGTGGTTCCTAGCAGCGCCCCTTTCTGATCGTCAAACTCTGAGTTCTACGCTTCAGTGGAATTTTCTCCAATTAGAGCTTGTGGGATGGGACCTGCTGTCCTCCCTGTGGGAGGGGCCGGCTGCCCCTCCACCGGGCAGAGGGAAATGGTTTGCAACAGTTTCCATGGTTAAGAACTATATTTCAAACATGCCAATCCTCCTGATCTCTGTGTCTCACCAGCTGCCCGTCCACTCCAATAGTTCACACGGGGAAAGATCCAGAGCTCCCACCCTCTCACCCGCTGACCGGGGAGAGATGGGCTACGGGATCATCTCCGCTGCCATCTTCCCAGCACTCTCCAGCACATAGAATCTTATGGCTTACAAATCCTCCTGCACTTGCAGATGGTTAATAGCAGGGATTCTTCACCTTGAACTGGACATTTTTGTGAACCTGATAAACATTGCACTTGTTCTCCAGAGGCTTGGTCTTTCTGTGCCTGTCCTTGGTACTCCCATCATGGCTGGGTCTCCAAACTCTAGGGAAATATTTTAAAAAATTGTTTCAGTTTATCCATCTCCCACATTACTTTCTTCTCTTTAAGAATATGCTTAGAATGTAAACAACAAAACTGGAAAAGTCCCATGTTTGTTCATTGACAGTATCAGCACAGACGAGTTGGCCATTGTAGTTCACAGGAAAGGGAAATCCATCATGTATTAAGGAAAAGTGTTTCATGTCTTTTATTTTGCACCCAAAACATCACCTAATTTGTGACCTCTGCTTCTTTACCACCTGTGTACAGCTGGCATGGAAATCTCGAAGTTTATTTAGCCAACTGTAGTTTTATTTCTTTCAAGGTTATATTGATTTCATAGCATTTTTCAGCTGGCACATCTTGACATGAACCATAGATGGTATTTTGAATTCTTAATGCATTTTATTAGATCTTGAAATCAATTAGTACTAATATGATGAGAAATTCAGAGTTTTCAACCATAGGCACTATGCACAGAATTTCAACTTGACAGCATGTGAGATTGGAAAATAGATGAATTGAATTAAACTCAAGGTTTTTAACTCTTAAATCAAGTTTCTTTCCAGTGAACTGTTCTGCTTAACAGATAATAATTTATGATAATCCCCACAAATTAAGTGATTTGGAGACCCTAACATTAGCATTTTATCTCAGGTTCTCATGGTTATGTGAGAAGGAAATCTGAGATCAGAAAGAGGGTTGATGTTGTCAGTGTGAGAGTGTTGTAAGGCAAGATAAGTTCCAAACCGAGTTGAGAGGATTTTGGATGTTTACACTTTAATCCAAATTTGTGTGTGGGCTCATGTCTATTTTTCTTTTTCTTTCTCTAATTTGGTTGTTTTTCATGTTCTCGCTCTGTTCCTCCTGTTCCATTTCCCCTTTCCCTCTTTATTTTATTACTTAGGTAAACTGCCTCATGAGCACCTATTTTTCTTCCTTTCAAAAGAGAAATATAATCTCTCTTTTTGAAAGAATGTTTAGTGTTTGTGAGTGTGTGTATTCACAGGTTGTGCAGCCATTACAATTATCAAATTCCAGACCATTTTCATTACCTTAAAAAGAAGCTCTGATTTATTCAGCAGTTGCATTTTTCTTTAATACCCTAAAGAACTGAAGCTAGAGTCTTTTTTTTTCAATTTGGCTGGGGCCGGGTCTGGACCTGCCACCCTTGGTATATGGGGCTGGCGCCCTACTTGCTGAGCCACAGGTGCTGCCCTGAAGCTAGAGTCTTGAAGAACTATTTGTTCACTCATGGACATAAAAGCATTACAGAATCCCCTGGACGGCAACTGTGGCTCAAAGGAGTAGGGCATCGGCCCCATATGCTAGAGCTGGCGGGTTCAAACCCAGCCCCGGCCAAAAACTAAAAAAAAAAAAAAAAAGTAAACAATCCCATTTACCTCTGGGCAAGAGATATAAGCAGAACCTTCTCTGATGAAGACAGAAAAATAAATGACTAACAAACATTTGAAAAAATGCTAATCATCTCTGATCATCAGAGAAATACAAATCAAAATAGCCACATCACAAAGTATCAAAGCTGCAGATGCTGGCATAGATGTGGAGAGAAGGGAACACTTTCACACTGCTGGTGGGACTGCAAACTAATACAACTTTTTGGAAGGAAGTATGGAGAACCCTCAAAGAACTCAAGGTAGACCTCCCATTTGATCTTGCAATCCCATTACTAGGCATCTACCCAGAAGAAAAAAATCTTTTTATCATAAGGACATTTGCACTAGACTGTTTATTGCAGTTCAATTTACAATTGCCAAAATGTGGAAACAGCCTACATGCCCACCAACCCAGGAATGGATTAACAAGCTATAATATATGTATACCATGGAATACTACTCATCATCAAAAAGATGGAGACTTTACATGTTTTGTATTAACCTGGATTGAGTTGGAACACATTCTTCTTAGTAAAGTATCACAAGAATGGAGAAGCAAGAATCCAATGTACGCAATTCTAATATGAAGGCAGTAGATGACCTAATACAAGGAGAGGGAGAGAGGAATGAGGGATCTGGGAGAGGGGAGGCAGCAGGGGGATGGGGGGGTCACGGTGTATGTCACACCTCTTGACAATTACAAGAGGGATTTTATCTAACAACTGCATTTAGTGTAACCTAATTCTTTGTACCCTCAATGAATCCCAAACAATAAAAACAAAAAAATAAATGATAGCTGATGAAGAAAAAAAGAATTTTTCTTTTTCTTTTTTTTTTTTTTTTGAGACAGAGCCTCAAGCTGTCACCCTGGAGAGAGTGCCATGGTGTCACAGCTCACAGCAATCTCCAATTCCTGGGCTCAAGCGAGTCTCCTGCTTCCACCTCCCAACTAGCTGGGACTACAGGCGCCTGCCACAACGCCCGGCCATTTTTTGGTTGCAATCGTCATTGTTGTTTGGCGGGCCTGGGCTGGATTTGAACCTGCCAGCTCAGGTGTATGTGGCTGGTGCCTTGGCCGCTTGAGCCACAGGTGCTGAGCCATAAAAACATTTTTCATAATAACCAAAAAGTAGAAGTGACCCAGATTTCATCCATGGATCAATGGATAAATGAAATATTGTATATACATACAATGAAATATGATTCAACCCTCAAAAGAAATAGAATTCTGAAATATACTACACCATGGATGTGCCTGGAGGAAATGTTGAGTGAAGTGAGCCAGTCTCATATGCAAGTGATTCTACTGTGAGGAGGTAGCTAGAGTGAATTCACAAGAACAAAAAGCAGAATGGTAGTTGCCAGGGCTGGGAGGAGGGGAGGATTGGGAGTTAGTGTTACATGGAACAGAGTTTCAGTTTTGTGAGAAGGAACTGGTTCTGGGGAATGATAGTGGTAATGGTTGTACAACAATGTGAATATATTTAGTACCATTGAACTGTACACTTAAAAATGGTTAAGATAGTAAATTTTACTTTACTTGTATTTTATCATGATTTGAATAAAAAAGAAAACTGGTCTGTACCCATTAACAGTCACTCCCCATTAGAAGTCACTGCCCATTCTCTCCTTGTTCAACCCCTGGCAGGTGCTAATCTACTTTCTCTCTGTATAGGTTTGCCTACTCTGGACATTTCATCTAAATAAAATCATACCAGATATTGTCATTTGTGTGTAGATTCTCTCACTGGCATGATTTCAAGATTCATTTGTGTTGTGTTATGAATAAATACTTCATTACTTTTTCTGACTGATGTCTTTTATATGAATTGTGAACTAAAATAAAATCTTAAGGCTCCCCTCAAGTGGCTGACTGATTGGACCCCCTCTTGGCCAAGAGGATCCCTGAAACTGACCTGCTAGCTATGGCAACCAGACGTGCCCTCTCCCCTTCTTAGAGATGTCCTGTGTGCCTCAGTAACAGGCCTAACGCTATGCAAGAACTACCTGCAGATCCTCAATATACATAACAAACCACTCTAGTCTGTCTGGTACTGAGTCTCTAATTTAACAAACCCTTTGTCTTAAACATTCCTTTTCATTGAGTCCTGGCCTTTTAGACAAAGCCTAACTCTTTCAGTCAATTTTCAGCTAAAAATCTTTAAATGCACTTATCACCTGTAAGCCTCCCTCAATTTCAGAATGCCTACCTTTTGAATCAAACCAATGAATGTTTTCCAGGTATTGACTTATGGCCTCACTTGTAATCCCTTACTCCCTAAAATGTGTAAAACCAAACTCTAACCCCAACACAGTAAGTCCAGTTGCTCAAGGCTTCTTGGGCTTGGCTCTGGGTCGTGGGCCTAAAATTTGTCTCAGAATCAACCTCCTTAAATTATTTTATAGAGTATGGCTTCTTTTCTGTCTACAGAATGTATCACATTTTGTTTATTTATGCATCAGTTGCTGGACATTTGAGTTGTTTCTACTTTTTGGCTATTGTGAATAACGCTGCTAAAACCATCTACGTGTAAATCTTTCCTCTTGGGTAAATATCAAAGAGTTGAATTGTTGGATCACATGGTGGTTCTATGTTCACTATTTTGAGAAACTTCAAATTGTTTTCCAAACTGGCTGTACCATTTAACTTTTCCACCAGCTTTGTATAGAGTTTTCCCGTTTCTCCACCTCCTTATCAGCACTTGTTATAATCTGTCTTTTTGATTGTAACCATCCTAGTGCATATGAAGTGGTGTCTTACGGGGTTTGATTTGCCTTTCACTAGTGATGAGTGACATTAGCATCTTTTCATTTGCTTAATAGCCACTTGTATATCTTTTTTATTTTTTAAAGTTTTTGGCCGGGGCTGGGTTTGAACCTGCCACCTCTGGCATATAGGGTTGGCACCCTACTCCTTTGAGCCACAGGCGCCGCCCTAGCCACTTGTATATCTTCTTTGAAGAAACATTGAAATCTTTTGCCAATTGGCAGGATTATTTGTCCTCCTTTAATTTAGTTGTTATAATTCTTTATGTATGCAAATAAGTCTTTTATTTGATATAGGGCTAGCAAATATTTTCTCACATTTTGTGAATTTTTTACAAATCTTATTGATAATTTTGTTACTCATCATACCTAAGAAACCATTGGAGAAACACTCCAGTGTTTCTAAGACTTATAAAGTTTAACTCTTATATTTAGGTCAATAATTTGTTTTGAATTAATTTTTGTGTACGGTGTGAGTTAAGGGTCAAAATTATTATTATTATTTTTTTGAGACAGAGCCTCAAGCTATTGCCCTGGGTAGAGTGCTGTGGCATCACAGCTCACAGTAACTTCCAACTCCTGGGCTCAAGCTATTTTCCTGTCTCTGCCTCCCAAGTAGCTGGGACTACAGGCGCCTGCCAAATGCCTGACTATTTTTTGGTTGCAGCCATCATTGTTGTTTGGCGGGGCCGGGCTTGATTGGAACCCACCAGCTCAGGTGTACGTGGCTGGCGCCTTAGCCTCTTAAGCCACAGGCGCCGAGCCAGGGTCAAAATTATTATTATTAGTGTTGTCATTTTGTGTGTGCTTATGCAGTTGTCCTAGCACAGTGTATTAAAAAGACTATCCTTTTTTCCATTGAATTTTCTTGGCACCTTTGTTAAACATCAATTGACCGTAGGAGTAAGGGTTTCTTTCTGGGTTCTCAATTACATTAGGTTGACCTAGATGTCTGTCCTTATGCCAGTGCCACACTTACTTGGATACTTGGCAGGAAGTTTTGAAATTTGAAGTGTAAGCCTTTTAACTTTGTTCTTCTTTTCCAAGATTGTTTATTTTGGATTAATTTTGTCAATCTTTTCATATAAGGCAGCAGGGATTTTGACAGATTGTGTTGGATCTGTAGATTAATTTGTGAAATTTTAACAATATGTGTCTTCTGAGTCATGAACATGGGATATTGTTCCATTAGTTCAGAATTTTAAAAATTTTGTTTGATGATATTTTGTATTTTTCAGTGTGTAAGTCTTGTACTTCTTTGTTTATTACAAAGCACTTTGTTCTTTTTGATGCTATTGAGAATGGAATTGTTTTCTTAATTTCATTTGCAGACTCTTCATTGCCAGTGTATAGAAATAAAATTGATTTTTATGTTTATCTTGTATATTATGACCTTACTGAAAATTTATTTTTAAATCTAAAATAGCTTCATTAGGATTTTCCATGTGCAAGATCATAATGTCTTTGAATAAAGAGAATCTTACTTCTTCTTTTGAAATCTGAATGCTTTTTATTTTTATTGCTTGCCTAAATGTCTTGGCTTCAAGTTCTATTACAATGTTGAGTAGAAGTTTTATTAGTGGATGTAGCTTCTTTTGCTCAGTGAGGAAAACTGAACCTAACAAAAGCAAGCAGTATTTGATATGGACAACACTGAGCATTATAGCATAATGGTTAAGAGAAAGTAACTTGGAGTTAGAAAGTCCTGCACTGAAATCTCAGTTCTTTCGTTTATATGCTCTGTAACTTTGGGCAAGGCACTTATCCCTGTAAACCTTAGTTATCTCATGTGTAATGTGGGAATTATAATATCTCACTCATACGTTTTATATGAGGATTAAGTGAACTAATGCATCTAAAGTGTTTAGTAGAGTATTTAATGTTATTCCACTAACAATAAATAGGTGTAACTCACTATTGTCATTATTATCCCACCATGAAACTTTTTTAAACAACCGAAATATTATTAATACTCTATTTTTCTGAATTATCTTCATTCAACCCTGTTTTAGGGATTTCTGGGTACTTAATTATGTCATTATCAATATTCTTCTTCTTCTTATAGTATCTCTTTCTCTACCTCCTGCCTTAGCAATGAACAAATTAAATAGTAAAGTGGCTAATGTCATATATTTCTACCTAATTTTGCAATTGCTTTAGAAAAGTAAGGATTTGAAATATTGGATATTTTCCTGTTTGAATCATACCTGTTGCTTTGCACAGACCATAGCTATTTTAAGAGCAGCTAAGAAGATTATTCAATATTTTATTTATCTTTTACATGTTCTTTCTAGGCAATTTTATTCAGTAGGATGACTGTGAGTGCCATGTCCTTGCCAACCGCTTTACAGTCTTCATTTCTAGCCACATGCTGTTCTCCCAGTTCCCCACTTTTTTCTCCTAGACTTAAAAGTTCCCTCATGAATACCTGGATGTTCTCTTAATTAATGCCACTATAATTTTTCTCCTTCAAAATAAACTTCTTTTCCAATTTTGGGTCTGGCATCCCCATATCAGAAGTAGTTTATTCACATAGCAATTGAAATCAGAAAACATTATTCTCTCCCTCATCATCTATCTGTTGCTACCTACTAGCTCACTGTTACTTAACTTTGACTATACCTTAAACACCTTTTGAATTTATCCCCATCTCTTTTCCTTCACTGCCTTGACATCAACTACTGTTTTTATTCAATCATTTATTGGGACTGATTCAATAGTTTCACGATTAGTCTCTTTAGCTCCACTTTCTTCTCATACGGTCCATTCTCCACACTAGTCATAATGCTCTCCTCTTTCTTTCTCCATCTGTGGGTCATGACCCCTTTGTAACAATGAAAATACATCACGGTATTAGGAAGGTTGAGAATCACTGAGCCCAAATCTCCTCCAAACTCTTAGTATAGCATACAAGGCCCTATCAAATCTCTACCAAATCTTTTATAACTTTGTTTTCTGCCAATTTCTTGAACAGTCTCACCTTTGCCATTTCTTTGGAAGGAAGAAGTATGGCGTGTTGGGTGGTGCCTTGTGCATTTCACCTGAATTGCTTGTTATTCTCAGAACATGTCATAATTTTTCATGTCCTATGTATAGCAAATTATTTCTTCTACTAGGAAGGGAATTCCTTCTTGTTTTGTGTGTAGAGATATTATTCATGCTAAGATTCCAAGATTTTTAACTCTATTTACTTCTCTTATTCCTGCAGCTTACTAGAGTAACTTTTTTCTTTAAAAATAAATCTGATTTCATAATAGTACTGAGTACATTGGATTTTTTTCTTCCATTCTTGAGACACTTTACTAAGTAAGATATGTTCCAGCTCCATCCATGTAAACATAAAAGAGGTGAAGTCTTCTTCTTTTGTTAAAGGTGCATAATATTCCATGGTATACATATATCATAATTTATTAATTCATTCATGGGTCGATGGGTACTTGGGCTTCTTCCATGACTTGGTTATTATGAATTGAGCTGCAATAAACAATCTGATGCAAATATCTTGGTTATAAAGTGATTTTTGGTCTTTTGGATATATACCTAGTAAAGGAATTGCACGATCAAATGGCAGATCTACTTTTAGATCCTTGAGTATTTTCCATACTTCTTTCCAAAAGGGACGAATTAGCTTGCACTCCCATCAGCAGTGCAGAAGTGTTCCCTTTTCTCCACATCCACACCAACATCTGTAGTTTTGGGATTTTGTCATGTGAGACACTCTTACTGGAGTTAGATGATATCTCAAAGTGGTTTTGATTTGCATTTCTCTGATGATTAAAGATGATAGGCATTTTTTTCATGTGTCTGTAGGCCTTGTGCCTATCTTCTCACACTTTTATATGAAGAATAGATCACATCTATGGCCCAGGATGAAGGAGGGAGGAGGGGGGAGATCAGATCAAGGGAGGGTGAATGGTGGGATCACACCTATAGTGCATAATGCAAGGGGATATATCGGATTTATTAAGTATGGAGTAAAAATGTCTTAACACAATAATCAAGTAAACGAGATGAGGTATATATTAACCAGTGTGATGTAAGCATTCCTAATTCTATATGAAATCAGCACATTGTACCCCACAAATGCATTAATGTATACACAGTCTATGTATTTATGATTTAATTAAAAAAATAAAAATAAATCTGTTTTGCTTCCTAAATTAGGAATGCCTTAGTACCAAGACTAAGCTTTATTTTTTAGTAAAAAAAAAAATTGACAAAGTGTGGAGCCTGGAACACTGATGTATTAATAAATATTTGTTGGAAGAATGAAAAAAAACGAGTGAGCATAAAACACAGGGGCCACCTTGCAATTTGCATTCTGCTGATTACATTGTGATAATACTTTGTGTGGTTTTAAGTGAAATGTGACTAGAGGGTTTTAAGCTTCAAAGGACTGTTACATGTATTCTTGTGATATTTGACATGTTAATCTTATGGAAATAGAATAATTACAAATGCTATTTCAGAGGGCTTAATTTCTTATCGTAAGGTCATTGCTAAAGGATAAAGTTGATGAGATTGTGCTGAATAATAATGTGCAAGTAACATTTCTCTGGATGATCAAGCTGTGAATTACAATGAAAAGGAGAAAGATTTGATGTTAAGGGTTTGAGACTTCGCTTATTGGCAGCATTACCAATGTGAATGTATGTGTTCAGGGCTGCAGGTTAAATTTTCAAGCGTTTCATAGCTTAAGGTTTGAATGCCAGTATTCTGATTTGGACAGACCAGGGAGAAACTCAGAACATGGAAGGCAGGGGAAACATGCTTTATTCAGTTCACGGTAGCTGATCTCCAGCTCCTGGTGTCTGGGGAGCTGAGTTACACAGACAGTCCACGATGTATCTTCTGCCATCCGCACAAGGGGAAGGTCCTATACACCTGTTTACCACGGGGAGCAAAAGTGCAACATGCCCAGCTGCAGCCACGTAAGCGTGACACCACTATGTACATTTACGGCTAGCTAGGAACACAGCCACCTTCTGTCTCATCTCATGCTTCTGGCGAGGTTATGGGTGAGAACACCCAGACAGTTCTCACCTCATCCCCGCCTCATCCTCATCTCAAGCTTGTTCATGCTGATTATCGTCTCTCTTAAAAAACAAAAGGAAATTCCAAGTGTGCTTCAGATGCTTGATACGCACCCAAATTAAGATATATATGGGTATTTATACATAAACCATATTTCTCTTTGATATTGTTGAATGCTATTGCTTAGGTGAAAGCTGCTTAACAAATGTGGAGCTTGGCAGACAACATCGTATCTAGGTTTAATTCGTGGCCCATGTTTGCAACCATAACAAAAGTTGTAAAATAAATAATACTATTAGGAGTGGCCAGTTTTTGGTGTAGAATAACAGAACATAACCACTAAATGTATCATGAACCCTAATATTTTAAGCAACTTCTAAGCATAAAAGAAAAAGAATCTGGCCCAAATTTAAGTAACAACAGTGGAAGTATTAAGAGATTGATTCTTGTATATAGATATTACCCTAATGTAGGTGATTTGGGAAACTTACAGAAAGCATGTGACTTCACATTCCATTACATACTTCGAATTCTGCATATTTTGATTCATGTCAGATTTGCTCCATCATTTGTGATAAGGAGGATAAGAAATTTGGTAATGAACATTAACCAACCTGGAAAGCTATAGAGAAGACCGTTAGTGATGTGAAGAGAGAGCTGAAATAGAGCTCGGAAGACACTGACTCTCGGCCTGCCTCTGACAGAAACGTTCCAGAAAAGTCTCTCATCTCTCCACGTGGAACGGGCATGATCACAATGCCCTCCCTCCATTCCATTTCCCTCAGAGTTCTATCACTGGGATCAAATGAGACAATGTGAATTTCTTTCCCCTTTCTCATACTTTTTCTCTACACTGTTTGATAGGCACAGCAGAGAAGACCATTGTGCTAACAAATGTCTTCCGGGAATGTGGAGAAAAGTGAATTTGAATAAATTGATGGATGGCACATGATAAAGAAAATGAATAAGAAATTAGGGAGAAGATGATTGGGGTTTCCCTATAAAATTCAGTGCTATGTGATTAAAACATATTTGTTCCAAGGCTTTACAGGCTATTGTGTCTCTTAAGTATGAATACTATTCCTGAAATAGTCTCTATTTTCTTCAGTTATACCCTTAAGAGTACTTACTTTTTTTTCTTTTAATGATGGGAGGATTTCTTACAGAACAACCACAGCATTACAAATGGGATTTGATTCTGTTATAATTTCATTGATTTTGGAAACTGTGAGTGAACAGTTCAAGCAGAAGATGAGGAATGGAGAGAAAAAATTGACAGTGCTCTGCAAGAGTCAACAATGTGAAATCTTTCTTCTTCCCTGACCACAAAGTTTTGCCTTTCAACACATTTTATCATAGAATGTAAATGCTCAAATTAAGATTTTGCATCTTCTGAGTCATTAACTGGGGGCAAGTTAGGTTTTAATAGGACAAATACTGAAACTTGTCAAAAAGAAAATTATTTCTTAAGTAAAGCAGGTAAAAATCAAACCTGACTCTATTGTTTTAATAGGCTGTGCTGATGACACAAGTTTCATTCCAAAAACTTGTACTCTACGCCTGTTCACATCTCCTCATTGGATCAAAGTAGCTTTCTGTGCAAACTGTGAGTGTACCACTGTGGTTTGAATGTGTCCTCTACAAGTTGGTGTGTTGGAAACTTAATCCCTAATGCAATAGTGTTTAGAGGTGGGGGCCTTGAAATATGAGTAGGTCATGAGGCCTCTGCCCTCGCGAGTGGACTGACATTGTTATTGAGGGAGTGGTTAGTTATTATGGGAGTAGGTTAGTTGTTGTGAGAGGGTTTGGTATAAAAGCAGATCTGGCATATTTTGCTCTTTGGCTGTTGTTACCCTTGCCCTTCTGCCATGGGACAATGCAACGTGAAGGCTCTTGCTAGATGCCAACACCAGGCTGGTGGACTTCCTAGTCTCGAGGACTGTGAGCCAAATATATTTCTGTTTATTATAAATTACCTTGTTTGTGACATTCTGTTATGGCAATACAAAACAAACCAAGACCATTCCATTTAGCCTTGAGAAAGTCATGATCAGAGGAAGGGATCATTTCATTTACTTTTTACTAAGTGCTTCTGCTTATCAGTGGTAGTTGAGTACAAATATTAAGGAAAAGAGTTTTATTTTAAAAAAGAGAGCCATGCACCTCTGATTACTTGGTTAATGTCAAGGATCATAGACACTTAGGTTTAGCTCTGCTTGACACCTTAGTTTTCGATTTTCTCCATGGTAGCATTT
This sequence comes from Arctocebus calabarensis, assembly GCA_963573935.1. Lineage (NCBI taxonomy): Eukaryota > Metazoa > Chordata > Mammalia > Primates > Lorisidae > Arctocebus > Arctocebus calabarensis. The sequence goes on along the minus strand of CAUYON010026848.1, from coordinate 4,985 downwards.
CTATTGATTCTTCTTTAAATACTCTTATAATATTCTTATTCCATATTTCAGAGATAATTAAGTAATATTATAAACTTCAGTGAATCACCAAGAAAATGGTAAAGGGAGAGAGAAGAAGAATTAAACGATGGCCTTTAATCCTGTATTAAAGTTTCCTAGATTGTGTACTCAAAGCCCGGATTGTGGAGACACATACCCATTTGACAATTAGGCTGCCCTGCCTTGCCCAGCATAAAACCCAGAGATTAAAGGATGAAGAAGGCCATCCCATGTACATTTTGCAACATTTTCATGGTTTTGATGATTTTTTTTGTTTTCCTTATATACAATGTATAATTAGAAAATGTGATTGAAAAATACGTGTATAAATAAATGTGATTTCTTAGATTTGTGGTAGTGATGGTATATGTAGCTAAACACCAACATTTTTTGTAAATAAAATCTAAACTAGTGGTTAAATTAACATTTTGCCTTCAAAAGAGAGAAGCTCATTTTGGATTCAAAGAATACCCCTTCAATATGGGAACATTTAAAAAATAGAGTTCAGCAATAGGTTAGCTATTCATCTGCTAAAAAGTTGTTCTTAATTTAGAAAAGACCTTAATTAAACGTTTTCCCCTTTTCTTTTTAAAATGTTTAGTGCTGAATTACTCCTACTAACCTTTTCAGAAAATATAGAAAAAAATAGATCCTTTAATAATTCACTTGAAGAATAATTCAAAGTAACTGTTACTTGTACAAATAAGGATACTGGGCAGTGTATGTGTTAGTCACTAAAAATATTTTCAATGAGGACCTAAGAATTTGGCTTTTCAAAAACCTGACATTAAAGAGCTACTTTATAAAATGCACATTGGCTTTTTTTCCTTATTTACTAATAATATTTTTTCCTTTTCTTTTGATCCCAATTTTCTTCCATTTTATTAGCAGGCTAAGAGAAGATGAGAGCTTGCATGTACTGACTTTTCCTCAGAGTTTCTTTTTAAACAGGAGAACTGAGAAAACACAGCTTGGAGAGGCAGGGTACCATGATAAGCTTCCTATATTCAGTGTGTGGACTCAGTGCCTATGGCATTCAGTATGTATGTGGCACAGCCACATACACCAAGGCTGGTGAGTTCAAACCCAGCCTGGGCCGGCTAAACAACAATGACAACTATGACAAAAAAATAGCTGGGTGTGTGATGGGCTCCCAGCTAGTTGGGAGGCTGAAGCAAGAGTATTGCTTAAGCCCAAGAGTTTGAGGTTGCTGTGAGCTATGACACCATGGCACTCTACCAAGGGCGGCACAGTGAGACTGTCTCAAAAACAATGACAACAACAAAAAAACATTCAGTGTGCAGTCAAAGGTCTGACAGGACAGTCAGGCTTATTTATGCAATTCCAGAAACCAGGTATAGAACCAATTGGTGGGATGCAAAAAATAGAAAGTGTATATTGATTCACTGTATGGGATAGATTTTTATTATTATTATTTTTTTTGTAGAGACAGAGTCTCACTTTATCATCCTCAGTAGAGTGCTGTGGCATCACAGCTCACAGCAACCTCCAACTCCTGGGTTTAGGTGATTCTCTTTCCTCAGCCTCCCGAGTAGCTGAGACTACAGGTGCCCACCACAATGCCCAGCTATTTTTCTGTTTTGCAGTTCAGCCAAGGCTGGGTTTGAACCCACCACCTATGGCATATGGGGTCGGCACCCTACTCAATGAGCCACAGGCGCCACCCGAGATAGATTTTTAATAAACAAAATCATCAAAAAGTAGTATAGATGTCTTGGAAGATAATGAATTCCCCAGTATGAATGTTGATTGGAAGCTGATTAGTCATTTGTTCAAATATATAACAAATAGTGAGTAAGACTAGAGGACCTCTAAGATACAAGGATTCCAATATTACCTAATTCTTCATAGTGAAAGTACATCAAGAAAGTAAGTAGAAGAGTGTAGTACTAAAGTTTTTTTGAATTACGGTCTGATTTTCCATGGGAAACCCTTATTACTTTCTGAGTAACATAACTGACTGCTTATTTTCATGGTCATTCTAACCCCCTTGTGCCTTTCCCCTATGAAAATTAGTTAAATTCTGTCTATTATTGAAGATATTTACTACATTGCTTATAGCAAAAATTTACCATAAGAATAGCTTTTCCTTTCTTTCTTTTTTTTTGCAGTTTTTGTCTGGGGCTGGATTTGAACCTGCCACCTCCGGTATATGGGGCCAGCACCCTACTGGCACTACCCAGCAAAGCTTTTCTTGACTGGGTTATTTTTATCTTGTGACAGTAGTGATAAATGTAACAGACTTCTTTTTTATTGCCCAATTCCAGCTCCCTTTCTCCTTCCTTCCCAGAGTACTTCCTGTTGGGTACTTGATCCTCACCCCCACATGGGCTTTCTACTTCAACAATTGGACCATCTGTCTAGGGAGGCCTAGATTTCCCAGACTGAGTACTTTTACCATAGAGTAGCATCCTCCTTATGTTAGGAGGAAGCACGGTTTCCAGTTGCCTTTTGTACTCCCTATTGTTCTTCATGAAATGAACTTGCCAATGGACATACCCTGACCACGATCACAGAAGTTAAGTCTTCCATGCAGGGGAAAGACCTATATAATGTCCAAGGAATTTTCTTTCAGCCATGGAAAGAAATTTATGTAGTCATAACTCATAATAGGCAATCAAGAATCTTCAGGGCAGGAGGCAAGATGGCAGACTAGAAATAGTCACATGCACTGCTCTCAAGGAGAGGATCAGAAGTTACAGGTAGAGGTCACCCATGGATGGGACATCCAGAGAGTGCATTTTAAATCATCAGAAAAGTGACAGGCGACACCCAGGGTGGGGGAGCAAGAGGTGCTTGGCAAGATTGGGAGGTACCTGGAAGTAGCATCTCTATGTGTATTGCTGATATGATCTTGTTTCTAGAAAACTCTACAGATGCCACTAAAAGACTCCTAGAATTGATAAGTAAATTCAGTAAAGTCTTAGGTTATGAAATCAAAGTACCCAAATTAGTAGCCTTCCTATATAGTAATAAGTATCAAATTAAGAGTAAAATCAAGGTCTCAGGATTATCTACAATAGCTCCAATGACAGTAAAATACATAGGAATATACTTAACCAAGGAGGTCAAAGATTTCTGCAAGGAGAATGACAAGACACTGATGAAACAATTCACAAAGGACACAAACAAATGGGAGAGCATCCCTTGCTCATGGATTGGAAGAATCAACTCTTCAAAATTTGCTCACTTCCGAAAGTGATTTACAGATTCAAAGCACTCCTTGTCAAAATACCAATGTCATATTTCACAAACGTAGAAAAAAGAATACTAAGTTTCATTTGTACCAATAAAGACCCCAAATAGCCAAAAAAAAAAAAAAAAATCTGAAACAAAAGGAAGAAATCTGGAGGTATCACCTCAAGTGACTTTAAATCCCACTCTAAGGGTAAAGAACCAAAACAGCATGGTATTGGTATAAAAACAGAGACATAGACCAATGTAAAAAAAAAAAAAAAGAGGACCTAGAAATAAAATAGCTATGACCAAGTGATCTTTGACAAACAAGACAAAGACATATACTGGGGAAAGGAAGCCCTATTCAGTTAATGGTGCTGTGAAAGTTGGGGTGTGGCCATAAATACTGATGAAGCTTTGTTTGCTCATCTGGTCTGCAGCCTGCAGATTGGAGACTGCACGTGTGAGAGATCATTGGAAACCAATAAGGGGGAAGAGAAAAAGGGGGGTGAGGGATAAAAACTTACCTGTTGGGTATAACGAACACTATTCAGGCGATGGGCACACTAAAAGCCCTGACTTAAGCATTGTATAAGATATCTATGTAACAAAAACATTTGTACCCCCTTAATATTTTGAAATTGAAAAAAAAGAATCTTTCCACAATTCGCAGTAATCCAGTGATAAAAGGATGAAGGATCAAACAAAAGTAAGTCTGAGGTTACTTTAGGAGACAGGATAATTAAAAAAACTATACATCAGTTTACTGAGGAATTTGAATCAGAGCAGAGGAGGCTGCTATATAAAAGTAATAATTAGGAAACAAATAGTGTTTTATCATTTGTATGGATGTGCAATTGTTTGCATGTTGGTTTCATATTAGTAATGAGTACATTGGCTTGGTGCCTGTGGCTCAAGCAGCTAAGGCGCCAGCCATGTACACCTGAGCTGGTGGGTTCGAATCCAGCCCGGGCCTGCCAAACAACAATGATAGCTGCAACCAAAAATTGGCCGGGCGTTGTGGCAGGCGCCTGTAGTCCCAGCTACTTGGGAGGTGGAGACAGGAGACTCACTTGAGCCCAGGAATTGGAGGTTGCTGTGAACTGTGATACCACAGCACTCTACCCAGGGTGACAGCTTGAGGCTCTGTCTCAAAAAAAAAAAAAAAAAAAAAGTAATGAGTACATTGGATATTTTTTCCATTCTTTAACCTAAATATTTGTGCCCTCATATTAATTAAAAAAATAGGAAAAAAAGAGTAATTAAAAAATTTTAAAACTATGTTTGCTGAAGTAAAAATGATCATTTAAAAGAAAGTCTGGAGAAAAGAAAATCAAGGGACCATCCCAAAATATAAACTAAAAGCCAAAAATAAGTAAAATATGAGATAAAAACTTATGAGTCATGAACGATAATGTGAATAATCTTTATTTTATTTATTTATTTTTAATAATTTAATTGAATCATAATTATGTACATTGGTGCAATCACAGGGCACGATTCATATACATTCAGAAATTTTTTTTTTAATAATTTTATTGAATCATAATTATGTACATTGGTGCAATCACAGGGCACGATTCATATACATTCAGAAATATATATATATTTTTAATAATTTTATTGAATCATAATTATGTACATTGGTGCAATCACAGGGCACGATTCATATACATTCAGAAATATTTTGATCGTACTGTTACAGATATCCTTCATGGCATTTCCTTGATCACTATATAAAGACATTA
>CAUYON010026847.1:0-16667 GCA_963573935.1 Arctocebus calabarensis | reverse complement strand
ACTTATTAAAGGTAGAGTATCAATGTCTTTATATAGTGATCAAGAAAATGCCATGAAGGCTATCTGTAACAGTACGATAAAAATATTTCTGAATGTATATAAAGCACATTGTGCCCTATGATTGCACCAATGTACACAATTATGATTCAATAAAATTATAAAAATATATATATATATTATTAAAGGTTAAACAGATATACATCATTAATGTATTCTTAATATAATTTCAGATGTACCATATGCATAAGACACTGTTCAAGTTCTGCCTTTTGTAACAAAGGCTCAAATATGTAAGTGTTTTAAAGAAAATAGCAATTCATTTGTCTTTTGTCCAACAAGCCCAGAATAAGCCTCTCATGGATGACATGGAAGCCCAACATTTCTAGAGAAACAATCAGCTTTTGTCTTGTCACTCCGCTAACCTGGACATGGACTCCACCTATGTTTAATATGGCTACTCTTATTTCTATCCACAAATTTTGCCTGCCAGCAAGCAGGGAAGTGGAAAGATTAAGATATGCATCTCTTCTTTAATGATCCTTCTCAGAAATTACACATATACTGCTTATATCCCATGGCTAGAATCTAAGTAGCTTCCTTACTTATGTCTAATTGCGAGGGACACCAGGAAATGTTTTCTGAGAGGGGTTCCTTTCTGAAGAAAAGGGGTGCATAGGCTTTGAGTGAAAACTAGGAGTCTTTGCTGCATTGCCAGTCATTAACTCAATTTTGAGCGTAACTACCTTTATAGCTTCTAATTTAATTAGTAGCTTTGTAATAATCTTATTTGATCCTTGATTTGCTTCCTTAACTATGCAATCCCATTTTTCATCTCTGTCATAGTTTCCTAAGGCTACTATAAAAACTTTACCATAAATGCGATGACTTAAAAAACAGAATTTATTGTCACACTTCCAGAGACCAGAAGTCTGAAATCAAGACATGGCGGGTTGGGAGGCTCTGAGGGGAATCTGGTCCCCGTCTCTCTTCTTGGTTTTCCTAGACGATTTCCAGAGAAATTGTTTAGTCATATTTCCTAGGGATTCAAATTCTTGAGCTATCACTTGCCAATTAAAGTCCCTTGGCTTGTAACTACAGGACTCCAGCTCTGCCTGTCTTCACAGGCCTCGTTCCTGTTTATCCACATCTGCATCCACACCACCCCTGCATCTCCACATTTTCTCCTTTACTTTTTTAAGGACATTTGCTGTTAGAGTCACCTTAATCCAGAGCAATCTCATCAGAGATCCTTACCTTAAGTGTGTCTGCAAAGATCCTTATTCCAAATAAGATCAGGTTTATTCTGGGATTTTGGATGAACACATTTTTAGAAGCCACAGTGTAACCCACAATCTCATTTTGTTATTTTAACCTTTTTTGGAGAATGTATCTATTGAATCTATAGTGCTACTAAATTTTGCTACAACATGAGGCATTCCTGAGAAACGTTTGCCTTATTCTTCCATTATATGTTTTTCTAAGTGTGTTGTTTAGATAAATTTTCATGTATTTTTCTTTCTCCCCCTCTTTTCTTTTGTTCGTCATGGTACTATCATTCATTTTATTCTTTTTTTCATTATTATTATGGGGTGGAGCGTTCACCATTAGATTTAGAATCCCCTAATCCACAGCAATCTCATCAGAGATCCTTACTATATCTGCTGAGACCCTTAATCCAAATAAGAGTAGGTTAATTGAATCAGGTGTTCCTTTTGCTATAGTACTTCATCTGGAGTGTCTTTGCCCAGGCTTGGTTTTAATGTGGTATAGGTGATTTGTCTTTTTCCACCTCCCTAAATATTACACATTTGTTGTTTCTTCTCTGTATTTCATATTTTGACATGATTTAGGTAACCTGAAGACAGGGAAGAGAAGGAGATTATTAGACAGAATTGTCGTCTGAATTATTACACAGAATATTTGGCCTCTTCTCTCCTTTCTGGGTATTGCAACGGTCATGTGCCAGGGTTGGTATTAATTTGAAGTAGAGTGAATTCTGCTCTCCTGGGTAGTTTTCCCTGTTCAGATCCTGCAGTCTCTCTTCCATCATAGCGTCAGCATCTTTACAATGTTCCTCACTTCAAACCTGTAGTAAAACTCACAGGTGCTTTCCACACTGTGTTCAGCCAGAAGCAAGAACACAGGAAATCAACTCAGTTTGCTTTCTCAGAATTGGTGGCGTTCGTGGGAATTCTAATCGCCATCATAGCTACTGGATAAAGGCAGTGTGAATAAACTCCATGCCAAAGTCCTTTGAATCTCTTTCTGTCTCTCTCTAACTCCTCTCTCAATGTCTCTCTTTAGGTCTTTATCTCTCTGTGTCTTTATCTTTATAACTCTCTCTATTTATATAATACATATTTAATACAGGCCACTCTATATAGATCGCTATCTCCCTCTCAATATCTATCCACACGCATGTCAACATGGATGCTATATCTACAACTGTATTTTTATTCATACATTATATGTATATATAGACACACACACAGACATATATAAAATAGTAGGTTGTGCTCCTTGCCCTGATTGCTGAAAGTAACTTACTCAACATTAAAAAGAGTTTCTGGCAGTTTTTGTTCAAGGGCTCTGTGGATTCTTTGATTTGATCTCACTTCATGACCTACAGCCCTTGTGCTCCCCTATGTGGTGCTTCATGGTGATGATCTGGCAGGAGGGGAATAACTAGTGTCAAGTGACACTATACTCCTTAACAAGACAATTTTTAAACCCAAAGTAATAAAAATGCCTTTCTAAAGTTGACTTTAATATATCCATGTTTTCCCAGAAAACATACATTGGTACTGTTTTCTGAGACTTAAATCATGACATTCAAAACAAACAAATCAGCTGATATTTAAAATAAACTTTCTCCAAATGTCAAATTTACATTTTCCTGCCAAATATATAGTCAAAAAAAAATAATACTCATGGCAGGCTTAAACCGTGATGTTTTCTCAATGCTAAAAGTGACTGGAATTATAGACTTGTCAAAGTGATGTTGTTGAATCAGGATCACAGACATTCACGGTTTGACATGAACTATTTCAAGAAAACATAAGCAACTGTGACTATTTAGTTGTATAGATTATACAACAAATTAGGCAGGTAAAAATAAATGTAAGTAAATAAACATACTTAAATATAAATGTAAGTAAACAAAGTCATTTACTAAGGGGAAAAGGTACAGTGAAAACTCTTCAATAGCATGAAACCCTATCCAGAAGATCAGAAAAGAAGAATTATGTGGGTTTCACTTACAACTGAAACTTCATGGTTTGTAAATTACAAGTGTGCAAAAAAAGTCATCAACACATTTTTAAGTAATTGAAGTTTTTTGCACAACTCATAGTTAGCACTGGATTAAACAAATAGGAATAGAAGGCACCCACCAGGAGCCCACGCAGCAATGCTAAGGTTTGCATTTCTTTGGAGTACTTTTTCTACATTGTCCAAATGCATTTGGATTATTTCTTTCCTTCTTTTTTTTTTTTTGGCAAGACCACTTTGAAATGTAGATATTTGAAAATAATTTTTCGATTAACTCTTCCTGCAGAAATTCTGTGTTTTTCCTGGAGACTAATATTTAACTCAGAGACCTGAAATTCATTATTTAATTATGAGTATATCATACTTCCTCAGATTCTCTTGTCTTGGAAAGAAGGAAGAGGACAAAGTAATTTGAACTAAAAGATCAAAGTCTATAAGTGGTATAACTTCTAAGACAGCACAAAGAATCTTAACTCAAGTAATAAACTGGAAATTTGGACGTGAATTAAGACAATAGCAAGATATTTGGGGTAGAAGAGTTTCTCAGACTGTTAAGAACGTGCCCAATTTCCAGTGGCAACTAAAGGTTACATTTTTTTCCAGACTAAAACAAATATAAAACAATGGTCAGAATACCTACTGCTAGGGCGGTACCTGTGGATCAAAGGGGTAGAGTGCTGGCCCCATATATCGGAGGTAGCGAGTTCAAACCTGGCCAGGTCAAAACAGCAAAAAAAAAAAAAAAAAAAAAAGAGGTGGTGCCTGTGGCTCAAAGGAGTAGGGAACTGGCACCATATGCTGGAGGTGGTAGGTTCAAACCCAGCCCCAGCCAAAACCCGCAAGAAAAAAGAATACCTATTGCTTCTTTATGGAGTCTTAATTTCTGTGACATTAAGACTAAGTCTGGGAAACACAATGAAGTAGTGGGTAAGAACCTGGGATACTGTGCTTGATAGACTTGGTCAAGTGCAGGGTCCATGGCCATATAACCAGATGACTTTGTTTAAGTCAGTTGCCCTCATCTGATGTAAGTATTTTCTTGGAGGTAATCTGCTAAGTAATAGTATCTTTCTCTTGCAGTTGGTGTAAGAACAGTCTTACACCAACAGTATCTGCTAGATAGTTTTAATTAGTGTAATGTCAACACATGCCAAGCACTCTATAAAATAAGCCATTATGTTTTTCATTTTTATTAAGCTACTTAAATTATCCATGCGTATCTTGGAAATATAGGTTCTTGGTAGCTTTTGATTGTGGTGAAGTTCCCATCATGTAATCTTAATGAGAAAACATTGGCAGCCAGAGAGTAGTTTCAAGGAGTTGAAAATAGTTTAAAAGCTCCAGAAGCCAAAGGTGTTAAACACACAACCATATTTGGCTTCTCCAATAAACACCCTGACAACTTAGATATTACGCAAAGGGCTTGAGGGAGGAGGTAACTTGCAAATAAGGTTTAATAATAGAAATTCTTCAGCGTTACTTAAGCACTTTTCCTTTTGTATTATAAATAATCCTTTAACTATTCTACTTTTATATTTGCATATATTAATTAAGCAAAAGCTATAGCTTGGGAAATAAGTATAATTTAACAAGAAAATTTATTAAGTAGTAAAAACTGTGCTGAAAACGTAATTATGGAAAACTGTGGATTTGGCATAATCGATTGAGAAAGAGCAAACAAAAGAATCTATGAAGGCATGTATTTCAATGCTTGTCAGACAACAAGCATGGGCAGCATGGTAGGCTCAGCAGGTTTAGCATGAGAAGATGTGTAGGGGAGTAAAACTGCAGCAGAGTTAGATTTAAAAAAGAAATAATGATTCTACAAAACAGCATTTGGAGTTTGAAGGAATTTTACTGAATACTACTTCCTTTAGGGCATCTGCTTGCAGAGTGGTTTCTGACCAGAGCCATTCTCAACCAGCTCTGAACACACTGGCACACCTGCTACCCTTGCTACTTTGCAAATATTGTTCAGCCAGCCAAAATTCTCTAACTAACTTGCATTTTTAGTTGGAAAAGACCATACCTTAGAAATCCATTCATACTGAATTAAGGACTCAATGAACTATGCTTCTTGGGTGAAAATTTTGTTAATGACAATGACAAAAAGATAAAATACACAAGGGCAAAAAAATATATGAATACAAAAGAATCCTTTTGATGGTGAATATAGCAGATTCCCAGACTGCACAAATAAAATGAGACACAAAGGAGATAAGAAGGAAAATGTGATTCTAGTATATCTTATATCAGATTATTTAATTTATTCTGGTTATAATTAGTAATATATATTGGTAATATAATCAGAAATATTGCAATGGTTCAATTTTCTTTAACATCAGGATTTTTATTATAGCTAATTAAGTACAATTGAGAATTAATTAAAGAATTTGATTTATATGACTTTTAATAATGGACCGCCCATCAGAAACAATACCCCTTGTGAAAGAAAGAAACTGCCTCGCCTAACAACTGGTGAGGTAAACAACAGAAGTAGATAATGCATATACCTAACTATAACAAAAACCTTCTTGACTCACTTGACATAGTATTCCAAGTTCTAACATTGTAAGTTTATTCTTTTGGGTTTATTAATCTTGAAATGTTATTTATATATGTTGGGATTTAATAATAAAGACGTAAGTAAGGAACAAAAAAAAAAAGGTCTTCAGGATATATATCCTGAAGACCAAAAATCACATCATAATAAAGATATATGTACCAGAATGTTTATTGCAGCCCAATTCATAATTGCTAAGTCGTGGAAGAAGTCCATGTGTCTTTTTAAATAACATTTCTCTCCATATCCGCATCAGTATTTGTTGTTGGGGGACTTTTTGATAAAAGCCATTTTCCCTGAAGTTAAGTGACATCTCATTGTGGTTTTGATTTGCATTTCCTGATGATTAAAGATGTTGAGAAATTTTTCATATGTTTCTTGGACATTAGTCTTTCTTCTTTTGAAAAGTTTCTGTTCATAGTTGAGTCCCTGGGGATTTCCCATTATAGGATCATGCCATCCACAAAGAGTGAGAGTTTGATCTCCTCTGACCCCATTTGAAAACACTTGATCTCTTTCTCTTGCTTAATTGCTATGGTTAGAACTTCCATTACTATGTTGAATAGTGGAGATAATGGGCATACTTGCATGGTTCCAGATTTGAGTGGAAATGTTTTCAGTTTTACTCTATTCAATATGATATTGGCTGTGGGTTTGCTGTATATAGCCTCTATCAGTTTCAGAAATTACCCTTGAAAGCCTATTTTCTTAAGAGTTCTGATCATGAAAGGGTGCTGGATATTTCAAAAAATTTTTCTGCATCAATTGAGAGAATCATGTGGTTTTTGTTTTTTATTTTATTTATGTGATGTATTATATTTATGGATTTATGTATGTTCAACAAGCCTTGTAACCCTGGGATAAATCCTGGTTTGGGGATCAGGGAGATATTTGCTTCATAGAATGTGTTGACGAGTATTCCTTCTTTTTCTATGTTTTGGAAAAGGTTATGTATGTTGGCAAGAGACTTGAACAGAAACTTCTGTGAAGAGACAGGCACATGGCTTACAAAAACATGACAAAATACTCATCATATTTAATCATCATAGAAATGCAAATCAAAACCACTTTGAGATATCCTCTAACTCCCGTAAGATTAGTCCACACAACAAAACCCCAAAACTACAGATGTTGGCATGGATGCAGAGAGAAGGAAACACTTCTGTACTGCTGGTAGGAATGCAAGCTAATATTGCCTTTTTGGAAAGAAGTTTGCAGAATATTCAAAGAACTACAAGTGGACCTACCATTTGATCCTGTAATCCTTCTATTAGGTATTTACCCAGATGAGCAAAAATAATTTTACAACAAAATCATTTTCACCACAATGTTTATTACAGCCCAATTCATAATTGCCAAGTCATGGAAGCAGCCCAAGTGCCCATAAAGTCATGAATGGATTAACAAATTGTGGTATATGTATACTATGGAATACTAAGCATCTATAAAAAAGATGGAGACTTCACATTTTTTATGTTTACCTGTGTGGAGCTGGAACATATTCTTTTAGTAAAGTACCTCAAGAATGGAAAAAATTATCAAATGTATTCAATATTACTATGAAATTAGTATATAATCACCTACATATTCATAGGAATGGGAAAATATAACTATAGTCCAAAAAGAGGGAGGGAAAAAGAAGAATAGGGGAGAGGAGGGTTGAGGCTGGGAGGAGTGAGGTTATTTGGGGGGACCTAAGCTAATGTGCATAATGCAATTATGCATTTCTAAACTATTCATAATAGAGTATGAATGTCTTACTCCAACAAGTAAGTAAGCCAGGAGATGGTTATGTTAATCAGTTAGATGTAAGTATCCCACATTTTTTTTTATTTTTTTGAGACAGAGTCTCACTTTGTTGTCCTCAGTAGAGGGTCATGGCATCACAGATCACAGCAACCTCCAACTTTTGGGGGCTTAAGAAATTCTCTTGCCTCAGCCTCAGCCTCCCTAGTAGCTGGGACTACAGGTGCCTGCCACAAAGCCCAGCTAAAGCACCCCACATTGTATATCAAATCAGCACATTGTACCTTATAAATGCATTAATGTACATAGTTATGATTCAATAAAGAATTTAAAAGAATAAATTTATGATATTGAAAAGAAAATTTTCTCTTCAGGTGTTTTTGTCCACTTTTTGATGAGGTTATTTGATTATTTTTTCTTGCTTCTCAATAGCAAACTAGATAACAAATCTGAAACTTAGGAAACTTAATAGGATGGAAGACATTAATTTAGAAAGTGATTAGAAAAGGTAGAAAAGTAGATGATATTCTCTAGGATAATTTTAAGAGAGCCAAAGAAGTAGTCTGGAGAATATCAATATCTAAGTGATGAATGAAATAAAATGAGCTAGTGAAGGAGAATGAGGGGAAATATAAGTAACCTGATGAGAGCCAAGAAAAAATAAAATGGTACTAAAACATAACTAGAATAATTATAAATACTTGGTGGTCAGTGAAAATATATGTCCTATAGAAATCAAGGATTTTTCATTTAGAAGTAATTGCTGAGTTTAGTGAGATAATTCAATAGCAATAGTATTTCAGTAAACAGAACATACTGGGTTAAAATAGGAGAAATAGGGACAGTGGGTGCAGTTTACTTTCTGAAGATGCTTGGCTGTAGAGAAGTGAAGAGAGAAAATAACTAGAGGAAGATAAAAAGTTGAGGATGTGGTTGTTCCTTATTTATTGCTTTTGGACTTTTAAAAAGTATATGGAGAAAACTTGGACATGTTTATTAACTGAGCAAAGGCGTCTGTCACTTAGGAGAAGTTGTAAAAGTGAGGATATGGCATTTATCCCTTTATGAAAAGGACACAAAAATGAAATTTTGTCTGAGGTCACAAAAGCTATAGCACTATTGGAGTGAGACGTGCCTGAAAATCTCATCTGGTGCATGAGTGATCATTAATTGCTTTCTGTATTGAGCATTAATGAGAAGGCGATGGTGACCATTAATTAGGAGATGTTTGCAAGATGAGAAAAACTGTTCACTCTTGAAAAATTCAATGGATGACATTAAAGGACACTGACTCCTAATAGAATTAAATGGGGGGAATTAATGATACAATATCTTGTGTGAAAAAGGTGTCACAAAATGGAAGCCAAGCAGGTGGAAAAAAAGATCAGAAAATTTCCATTTTGAAGTGGGCACTAAATCTGTATCTAAACAAGCTAAGGTAAATACAGAGTTTAAATACTTGTTTTAAAATAGCATGGTCCCTAACCCTATTCTGGAGGAAGATAAATGTATAAGATCAATCAGGACTTCTCAGAGGTACATAGGGCTCAGTGTCTTCCTGGGTTTGTGGAGCTTTGGAGCAATCACACTGGTATTTACCTATTATGTATGTATTCTACTCTTCTTCCTCCTCCAATTAATCCAAAGGAACCAGATTATAAGGATCATAATATAAAAAAATGAAAGAAAAACCAAATAAAATCTTTACAAAAAGCCATTTGAATGAATGTATCTCCAGCGAGTCAAATTAGTACTTTCATTGTTTTTCTGCGAACAGCTTTAAAGGCCTATTTTTATGCTTGTGAGCTTCTGACTTAGTTTTCTTTATTTTAGCATCAAGTGGAATATATCTTTACCCCTAAGCTATATGATTAAGGTATACCTCCTCCTAAGTACTCCCTTCTTTCTTGAAAGGTTTCCCTTGTCTGTTAATTTGGATTCTGGAGCCAAATGATTTAGAATAAGACAGATGGATCTGCAAGGCTCCCTGCTTTAGGTAGCTTTTGGAGCAGTTCCTCTACACCTGGAGATTAATTTTTATTTTTCATTTATCCATTCTGCTGGTAAATATTTATTAAGCAGTAGCTATGTTTGTAACTATAGTAGGTACTAGAAATAGAACATGAACAACACAGACCATATCTATGTGAGGGACATATACTATTGGGAATTTTAGCTGCAGAAGTTTTTTATGTCTTTGTGCCTTGGCCCAACATCTGATGTTGCCAGGCCCTATGTTGGAAAAAGGACTTGACTTGGCTTCTTACTGACCCATTCAGTATACATGGTCACTGGCTTACCTCATTCTGGCATTTAGTCTCCTGGGTATCAGACATGGGCCACTTTGCTATTGCTGCTTTGTGGACCTGGGGGAAGGACTTGTATAAGAAAGTGATTTTGTATTTAAGTTGTTTGTGGGCCAGGTGCAGTGAATCATGCCTGTAATCCTAGTACTCCAGGAGGCTGAGGGGGTGGATTGCTTGAGCTCATGAATTCAAGACCAGCCTTAGCAAGAGTGAGACCTCATCTCTACTAGAAAAACTGAGGGAAAAGGATCGCTTGAGCCCAAGAGTTTGAGGATGATGTGAGCTATTACGCCATAGCACTCTACCCAGAGCAACAGCTTGAAACTCTGTTTTAAAACCAAAAAAAAGTTGTTTTTGCAAGCTGCATTGCAAAATGTGATAAGAAAACACAACAAACCATGAGGTAAGTCAGAAAAATGCAGGCCGAAACGTCATGTTTTAGCCCCATTGGGCTTGTTAAAATTTGAGAGATTGATGAAGTGAATAGTCTGTCATCTACACCTTCATGTGTATAATATTAATAAAAGAGCTGAACTAGATATTTCAGTTATGAAGGACCTTATTTCAGTTATGAAGGACCTTTTTTGTTATCAAAATGTTTCATAGGGAGGATGGAGCAAGATGGTGGACTAGAGAAAGCTCTTTTATAGTCATGCATGGGAGAGATGGGGGAAAATGGACTCCAGCTGCCTCTGGCTGGCCAGAAACACCACTTTGGGGACACAAGGAGACAGCAGGACACTCTCCATGAGCACAAGAGGAGGACAGGAGCAGTGGAGAACTGGAACAAGGGTGAGTTCTTGCATCAGGCACACGCCAAACGTTTGGGGATCTTGGATGTTTACAGACACAAAAGGCCAGCCCTATGGGGGGTGGGGTTTGTTCCTGGACTTGTGGTGGAGTTTACCTGGGAAGAACTTGGGAGAACAAGCAAGTGATCTGAACAGCACCAAAGGATGAGAACTGAGCTATCAAGTTGAATGGAGCTCTCCTTTCCCAGCTGTAGCCCGGGCATAGCCATTGTGGGAAAGCTGCCTTACAGAAGGCAGCCCCCAGGGTCCACATGCAAGGCCAGTTCTAGTGTGTCTGACAAGCTGAGCAGCCACCAGTGGGGCTAACAAATTACAGCTACACATTAAGAAAAATTATACATCACAATCAAGTAGGTTTCATCCAAGGGAGGAAAGGCTGGTATAACATACAAAAATCCATAAATGTAATTTACCATATCAATAGAAACAAAAACAAAGACGATATGATCCTCTCAATAGAGGCAGAAAAAGCATTTGACAAATTTCAGCATCCTTTCATAAAAAGAACACTTAACAAAATAGCAAGAGTGGCAAATTTCATAAGCTGCTTGAGGCCATCTTTGACAAATGCACATCTAACATCATACTGAATGGATTATAAAGGAAAGCTTTTCCACTTAGAATTGAAACTAGACAACAATGTCCACTATTTCACTATTATTTAACATTGTACTGGACATTCTAGCCAATGAAATCTGGCAAGAGAAGGATATAAAGGACATCCAAATGGAGGCAGAGGAAGTCAATTTTTTGCTCTTTGCTGATGATATAATCGTATTCTTAGAAAATCTGAGAGGGGGTGGAGCAAGATGGCAGGGGAGGAACAGCTTTTTTGAAACTGGGCATGGTGAAATAGGGGAGAGAAAATTCCAAACACCTCGAGATTATGGGCTTTGCCCAGAAACATCCCTTTGGGGACACAGGTAGGCAGCGGGAGACTTCAGTACCACTGGAGGAGAACAAAAGTAACGGGGAGGAGCAAGTGTTTGCATTTTCCTGAGGCCACCAGCTATGGAGGCTGTGGGTGGCAGCAGCTACAGCAGTGGTGAGAGTGTGCAGACAGGGAAGGGCTTCCTTGCAGGGTTCTTTGGACTTAGGTACTTAGTTGAGTTACCATGGGAGAACTTGGGTGAGCGAGCAAGTGGCATTGAACAGAGGCTAGAAATTGAGACTAAGCCACCAGGACAGAGAAGAGGTCCATTGTTTTGCTGCAGGCTGTGCACAGCCTCTGTGGGAGAGCTGCCTTGTAGGTTTGGCCCTAGAGTGAGACCAGTTCTGGGAGGCCTTGGACAAATGAGCAAGTGACTTTGAACAGGGCCCAGAGGCCAGGACTGAGCTTCTGCAGTAGAATGGGAATTTCATTGTTCAGCTGCAGCCATTGTGGGAAGTTGTCTTAAAGGCTCAGCCATCAGAGTCATAGAGCAAGGTCCATTTAGCACACCTGAGAAGTGTGCAGCCACTTCTGGAGAGATACGAGCAACATACCCTTTCCTAGGATGGCCTCTGCTTAGCCAAGTGACATGGTTTGGCAAGGTCAAGGTGTGTCTATTAAGAGGGATGAGGAGAGATCCAGACTCCCAACCCTGTGGGGTTTGAGGGCAAAGAAGTGAGCAAAGGCTTCTAGTCTCCATCTCATACACCTATATTTTGATTAGCATCTCACATCCTAGAAGATTACCCGTTGCCCTGGCACTATTCAGCAAGATATGTGTGTGTGTGTGTGTGTGTGTGTGTGTGTATTCTTTTCTTTTTGTTGTTTCTGAAGTTGTTGTTATTGATAGTTTATCTGTGTATTTTTTCTTTTCAAATATTTTTTCCTTTT
The DNA here is from genome assembly GCA_963573935.1 of Arctocebus calabarensis. Taxonomy (NCBI): domain Eukaryota; kingdom Metazoa; phylum Chordata; class Mammalia; order Primates; family Lorisidae; genus Arctocebus; species Arctocebus calabarensis. Next base: position 4,148 of record CAUYON010026847.1, on the reverse strand, counting down.
CAAATTTTTCCCCCAGGTTTTTTCATATACTTTTTTTCATGTTTTTTGTATATAAATATATTTTTTTCCTTGTTGCCTTCTTTAATAATAAGGACTTCCTTTTCCTAGTTTTTCTGCCCCTAATATTTGTTTTCCCCCCAATTTTATCTCTTAAAATAAACTTAAGAGGTTTAGGTTGGATTTTATAGTATTTTTATTTTTCTTATCCATTTGGTGAAGGAGGGAGTCCTGTATCTGCTCAGGCTGGCAAAGAGCTACAGATTTCAAGTGATACCCTCAATAAATCCCCCCCCCAGATGTTGGGATGTGTGGGTGTGGGTCAAAGTACCCTACTGTGCACAACTATTGCTTCTGTCTCTTTCTGTTCCTATATTCTTTTTGTCAATTTTCCCATTTAATCACACCCCCCTTCCTTTCTCTTTTCTCTCTCTCTCTTTTCTTTATCTTTTTCCCTTTTTGCTCTTCAATCTTCTCATCCTTTTAGTCTTTTACCAAAGGGAAACTTCAACACCTCAGATCAGAGGGACAGTAATTTAAAGAGCAAAAGGAAATGAAAGGAAAAGGCAGGACAAGGAAACAGACAAAAAGACACAATAATAAGGAAGAAACAGCAGATAAATCCTGGCAACATGAAAAACCAGACCAGAGCAACCCTCCCCATAGGATTATGAGGTACCTACAGCAGATGATTCTAACTATAAAGAAATGTTAGAAATGACAGAAGGGGAATTTAAAATATGGATGGCAAAAACAATGAAGGAAATTGCAGAAAAAGTGGAAAATAACAAAAAGGAAATCCAAAAACAATCAAATAAGAGATGAACAATATGAAGAATACAGAAAGGATATAGCAAAGCTGAAGGAATAGAAGCAGTCAATCAGGGAACTTAAAGATGCAGTAGAAAATATCAATAACAGACTAGACCATATAGAAGAAAGAATCTCAGAGGTAGAAGATAAAGCTCTTAAGCTAACTCAGGCAGTTAAAGAGACATTTAAAAAAGAGAGAGAAAGAAGAATGTTCACTGACAGAATTATGGGACTTCATGAAGCATTGAAACACACAAGTTCTGTTCCCAGAAGGGGAAGAAGGATGCCCCAGAGGCATGGAAGCCATACAAGAGGATATCCTAAAGGAAAATTTCCCCAATGTCACCAAAGATTGTGATACACTCCTTTGAGAGGCATATTGGACCATAGATCATCTCAACTCAAATTAATCTTCTCCAAGACACATTGTTATGAACCTGTCCAAAGTCAAGACAAAAGAGAAGATTCTACCAGCCACCAGGAGTGAGCAGCAATTGACCTACAGGGAAAAAGCCATCAGGGTAACTGTGGATTTCTCAAAAGAAACCTTTCAAGCCAGAAGTCAATGAAAATCTACCTTTAATCAATTTAACAAATAATTTTCAGCCCAGAATTCTATCTCTTGCTAAGCTAAGGTTTAAAATTGATGGAGAAATCAAATATTATACTGATATACAAACATTGGGAAGTTTGCCACAACAAGACCAGATCTACAGGAAATACTTAGACCTATTCTATACACTAACCACACAGTGTACCACTGGCAAATTAAACATCTGAAAGTTAAAGGATAAAACCTACATTCCAAAATGATGCAAAAGGTAAAATTAAGCAATGGACTTTCAAAAAATAAGATGAATAGAACTCTACCACACTTATCAATTATCTCAATTAATGTCAATGACTTGAATTCCCCATTGAAAAGTAAAAAAAAAGGCAATCTATTTACTTCCTGCAAGAGACACAACAAGCCATGAACGACAAATTAAAACTCAAGTTTAAGGGATGGAACACAATTTTTTAAGCAAATGGAACTCAGAATAAAAGAGTCATTGCAATCTTATTCTCAGGTACAAGTGGATTTAAAGCAACTAAAGTAAAAAAAGACAAATGTAGACACCTCATATTGGTCAAGGTAACAATACAACAATAAGACATTTCAATTATAAATAGTTATTCACCCAATTTAAATGTTCCCAGATTCTTAAAACAGACCTTAATTAGTTTGAGCCTATGATATCCCATAACACCATAATAGCCAGCAAATTTAACACTCCTCTTACAGAGCTGGACAGATTCTGTAAAAAGAAACTACACAAAGGTACAAAGATTACCTAAGTGTAATCCTAGAACAACTGTGCTTGATAAACATATATAGAACCCTCCTTCCCAAAGCTAAAGAATATACGTTCTTCACATTGGGCTTTGCAACATTCTCTAAAATAGATCATATCCTAGGACATAAATTAAACCTGAACAAAATCAAAAGAATTGAAATTTTACCTTGTATCTTCTCAGACCACATGGCATTAAAGGTGGAACTCCACTGCAACAAAATTTTCAACCCCACACACAGTCATGGAAATTAAACCTCATACTGAAGGATAGTTGGGTTCAGAAAGATATAAAAGAGTAAATCATTAACTTCATTGAGCATAACAACAATAAAGACACAAGCTACCAAAACCTGTGGGATACAGCAAAAGCAGTCTTGAGAGGAAAATTTATCACTTTAAATGCCAAAATCCAGAAAACAGAAAGAGTGCGCATCAACAAATGTCCAAACCATCTTATGGAGTTGGAAAAAGAAGAAAAATCTAAGCTTAACCCAGCAGAGGAAAAAATATATATCAAAAAATAATCAGAGATTAATGAAATTGAAAACAAAAGAATCATTCAGAAAATTAGTGAAACAAGGAATTGGTTTCTCTAAAAATAAATAAAACAAATAAACCTTTGGCCAGACTAACCAGAAATAGAAAAGTAAAATCTCTAGTAACCTCAATCACAAATGAAAAATGGTAAATTAAAATAGATGTCAAAGAGATATAAGAGATTATCTTTGAATACTACAAGAAACTCTGTGCCCAGAAATTTGACAATGTGAAGAAAATGAATCAATATTTGGAATCACACCCTCTCCTTAGACTTAGCCAGGAAGAAATAGATCTCCTGAACACACCAATTTCAAGCACTGAGATCAAAGAAACAATAAAAAAACTCCCAACAACATCAACAAAAAAATGCCCTGGTCCAGATGGCTTCATACCAGAATTCTATTAAACCTTCAAAGAAGAACTATTCCCACACTGCAGAAACTATTCCAAAAGATTAAGGAGGAAGGAGTCTTCCCTAACACATTCTATGAGGCAAACATCACCCTAATACCAAAACTAGGAAAAGACCCGACTAAAAAGGAGAATTTCAGACCAATTTCACTAATGAATATAGATGCAAAAGTTCTCAACAAAATTCTAGCCAATAGACTACAGCTTCTCATAAAAAAAGAAAAGGTCATACGTTATGATCAAGTAGGTTTCCCAGAGATATAAGGCAGGTTTAACATATGCAAGTCCATAAACATAATTCACCATATCAACAGAAACAAAAATGAAGACCATATGATCCTTTCAATAGATGCAGAAAAAGTATTTGATAAAATCTAGCATCCTTTTCTAATTAGAACACTGAAGAATATAGGCATAGGTGGTACATTTCTTAAACTGATTGAAGCCATCTATGACAAACCCACAGCTAATATTTTAATGGATAAAGTAAAACTAAAAGCTTTTTCACTTAGAATTAGAAGCAGACAAGGTTGTCCTCTATCACCACAACTATTCAACATAGTGTTGGAAGTTCTAGCCAATACAATCAGGCAAGAGAAGGAAATAAAGGACATCCCAATGGGAGCAGAGGAGGTCAAACTCTCCCTCTTCGCTGATGATATGATTGTATATTTAGAGAACCCCAAAGCCTCAACCACAAGACTCCTGGAAGTGACCAAAAAATACAGTAATGTCTCAGGATTTAAAATCAATATCCACAAGGAAGTAGCCTTTGTATATGCCAATAGCAACCAGGATGAGAAGCTAATTAAGAATGCAATCCCAGCTCCATCCATGTAAACACAAAAGAGGTAAAGTCTCCATCTTTCTTTAAGACTGCATAGTATTCCATGGTATACATGTACCACAACATATTCTTCTTAGCAAAGTATCTCAAGAATGGAAGAAAAAGTATCCAATGTACTCAGCCCTAATATGAAGCTAATTTATAGCTTTCATATGAAGGCTAAAACCCAATTATAGCACAGGAATACAGGGATAGGGGAAAGG